>OY757015.1:131252216-131559716 GCA_963580285.1 Lucinisca nassula
AGGAAAAATATCACAAATTTTCAAAGAAAAGTAGTACATGTAAATGCACTTAATGTAATGTGACCCTGTTTTTATTTTACAGAAGATGATGACCTAATAAAGAATATTAAAGTGATCGATCCCCATTATGCTTCATGACCCGAAACTATGATTAAACCTTAGTAGCTCCAAATACCCCTATTTGGAACAAATTTTCATGGTCCCTGAAGCTCTTGCAGTGTGTGACTGTAATTAAAAACAGTAATGCCAGCTAAGACACTGAGAAATGACTTTCAAAAGACATGCCTTACCGGCATGACATCATTTTTGAAGGGAAGCCAGAGCCTCACTCACCAAAACTTGTGCTCAAGTCATAAATCACTCAACTCTAAAAAATAAAAGTCTTACTAATTTAAGTTCAGCATTTGGCAAATTGTACCAGAACCATCTCTCTTAGGTTTTTATTTTAATTTTATTGGTTTGTTTTCTGAAAACCTACCATGAAAATGTTATTGCTGCAATTACTGGCACATTAATACAGCTACTTACAAATGATTGCTTGTACTTGAAATCAAACAAAATCACTACTTATACTGCAAAATTACACATCACGAAAACATGCCAATACAATTTTGACCCCCTTGAACCCCACCTTCTATATAGTAAAACTGGGGTTTACCGGGGTAAACCTTATTTTTCTTATTTCTGCTCAAAATATAGATTATGGGTACTCATTAGAACCGCCTCGATGCTCTAAAATATAGATTGTGGGTACTCATTAGAACCGCCGCGATGCTCTTAAATATATAGATTGTGGGTAATCATTAGAACTGCCTCATCGAGGCGGTTCTAACGAGTACACATAATCTATATTTTGAGCAGAAATATGAAAAATATCCCATTTTTTCATCTTAAAATTTTCATTTTTCCAGCGATAAAAGTTACAAAGGTTACGGCGATTAAGGTATTTGTATAGGCGTGTTTTCGTAATGAGTCCAACTTGAATGGCCCTTACACCCTTATGGGACCATGTAAATTAACCCTTTTTGTACCAAATGGAATCTTCCACCTTAAATATAGCTGGAGTCCATTTCAAATTTTAGGGGTGTCAGGTGGTGTTTTCATCAAAATTTATTTGGAAAATGACGAAACATTAAGCAAACAGTGGAGGCCCTGATCAGACGCCGTGTTCTGCGGTGTCTGATCTTGGCCTGCACTGTTTGCCCCGGTATCCGGTTTTGGGGTTTCCGGTACTAAATGGGTTAGTACAGCTACTTACAAATGATTGCTTGTTCTTAAAATCAAACAAAATCACTACTTATACTGCAAAATTACAGTCCAACTTGAATGGCCCTTACACAGTTATGGGAGCATGTAAATTAACCCTTTTTGTGCCAAATGGAATCTTCCACCTTACATAACGGTATAGCTGGATTTCATTTCAAATTTGAGGGGTGTCAGGTTGTGGTTTTTTTTCAAAAACTACTTGGAAATTTGTATAGGTATTTGTAAACAGTGTAGGCCCTGATCAGATGCCATGTTCTGCAGCCTCTGATCTGGGTCTGCACTGTTTGCCAACTACCCGTTTTGGGGTTTCCGGTACAAAATGGGTTAATTCAAGATAGGGGTACATCAAGCTACTGAGGATAGAGGCAGATCGAGCACTGAGGGTACTCATACTGCCAGGTCACAAGCTGAAAACGGAATGATTTAGGGATATTTGTCTATAATCTTCTATGAATTGAAGGTATGCTGTGTGTACTCATTAGAACTGGTGCATAGAGACAATACTAATGAGTATACACACAACATAAATTTTCAATATAAAACATAAATATCCAAAATAAATCAACATCTGAAGTTAAGTGGAAACTTTAGACTAAGGGACATTCCAAAGAAAAAAAAAATTAAAAAAAAATGACTAGGGCCCCGGCAGCGCTATCAGAGGAGTAGTAAAAAAATTTGTGGATGGACAGACAGACAGACAGACGGACGGACAGAGTGATTACTATAGGGCACCCACACTTTCAGTGCGGGGCCCTAATGAGAGGAGAAATTGTTCAAAGGTTTTTTTTCTATTTTCAGCTCTGGTAACCATCTTGTTCACCCCAGCAGTGGGACAAGTTGAGCAATTCCCATGAAATTATTTTGAAATCAATCCTTAGTTGTTGTTTTTTTTTTTTTGGGGGGGGGAACTACATTTAGCTCTGGTGGCCATCTTGTTCATCTGAGCAGAACGGTTTGAGCCATTTTGGTAGAGGGTCAGCCAAGGAACATTCCTGTGAAATAGTACCAAAATCCATCCACTGGTTAAGGAGAAGATTCTCTATTTTTCTATGAATGATTTGAGGGTCACCCAAGGAACATTCTTGAGAAATTATTTCAAAATCTGACAAGTCCTTTAAAGCAAAAGTTCACGATGGAAGCACAGACGCACAGACAACAGACAGAGACCAATCACAACAGCTCACCTTGCTCAGGTGAGCCTAAAATATCACAACTTTTCATCTTGAAATTTTCGGTTTTTCAGTGGTTACAAAATTTACAATGAATTTGTAAAGGCCTGTTTTTGTAATAATTGTCCAAAGAAATTTTTCTTGTGAAAAGTCTTCACAGCAGGTTTTTTTTATAGTTTTATCATATGGGTGCATCAGCTTAAGACGGACACCTGGTGACATGGATTTTTGTGGATTAAAATATAGTTTAGGATAGAAATAAATCCCAAAATTTAACTGTAGCATATGATTTTATAGATTTTTTATCCTACATAATGTCCTAATAAACAATTTCAGCTGTTTGCTTTTTTGTCTATGTAGATAACGAATGCACCTGTATCAGAAAATATTTCAAAATTACTGTAAATACCCCTAGGCCATTTATCTGCCAAAGTGATCCAGAGTCCCAAATCACTCCAGGTGCCCATACAGTCTAAACATGGTCTGTTATTATGCATAACACTTTTTATAAATAGTTTATGAATGATTCATGAATAATTGCATGAGCAGTTCATGAAACATTTGTGAACAACAAATTGGGAAAAAACAAACAATAGAAGTATTACAAGTCCATGAACAAAACAGTTCATAAGTTCATAAATTTTTTGGTTCAAGAAATAAATTCATTAAAAAAAAATCCCAGTTTTAGTTCACAAATAATTCATGAACTGTTCATGCATTTTATTCATAAATTATTCAGAACTATTCATGTAATTTTCAACAGGGAAAATTTGCAAAGAAATTCCATCTTATTTTCAGTATTATCATACACCACAGCCTCATTATAACACAGTTTGTTACAGCACGGATTTGGATATAACATGGTTTCAAGGTGGAACTCAAAAATGTATAGATTATATAGAAAAATGGCCATATTTTTGTTTGGATATAACACAGTTATTTAACTAACATGGTTTCTGTTTTGGGACCCATTAACAGTGTTACACTTTAGTCCCTTTAGTTCTCTAGTCATTATGTCCGCTCCGGGGAACGGGAGGTCACGGGTTCGATCCCGGGCCGCGACAAACCAAAGTCATTAGAATGGTACTAGCTGCTCCTCACTTGGCACTCAGATTTACGGGGTAGAGCTAGGACTGGTTGACCCAGTGTCAGGATAATGTGACTGGGTGTGGTATCATGTAATGTGTCTGGGACATGATACTTCAGTGAGGCAGCACTATAAAAGTGAGCATTGAGCTCCCTGTCGCAACCAGACACCGTTGTGATATGACTGAAAAATTGTTGAAAGCGACGTTAAACCCGAATTCACACACACACACACACTAGTCATTATAACACTGTTTTGGTTACAACACGACCAGGTCTTGCCTCCCAAATTGTCATTTTACTATAATTTCTATATAAAAATATCCCTTTATAACACAGTTCACTTATTACACGGTCCTGTTCTATGCATCCCAAACAAAGCATTATTAACCCTTGTCCTGCTAATCCCGGATATGCCTTATCTTTGAAACAATGTAGATCCAGATCAGATGGCTTCTGACGAAGCCATCTGATCAGGATTTACATTGTTTGTCATTCAGATTGTGAATTTGTTGCAATAATTTGCATCAAGTAACCTGATTGGTTGATAATCAGTAGTGTGTGTGGCATATATAAATATTCAGCAGGACAAGGGTTAAGGGACTGCCCTGTATAAAGAAGTTGTGGTATATCTTTTGATGTATCAGGCTTATTATTCATACTTTAGCTCGCAACCTACAACTAGCCAGTTTTTGACCAAGTTGAAGTGTGAAATTGATTGTTTATACAAGTTAGTGATAAGATCACTGTAGCCTGCTAATAGCCCCATAAATCTCTTCAGAGCTACATGAGGTTTCAGTCACAACAGATGTTTTGTGGATGCAGTTCTGAAAGAAAATACCTTGCTATATTTTAACTCACTGGATGCATGAGTCCAAACTGAATTTTATTGGGAAGTATAAAAAATACAAAACTTTAAATCCTTCTAAAGATGCCAAGAAAAACTGCATCAAAAAATGTTTTATCTTTATATGGTGTCTGCTGAATCTTCTTGCTTACTTTTCAAACATAATTTTGCATATTGGCAAACTTTGTGGACCAGGAAGAGCAGTCTGATCTGGGTCCACACTGTTGGCAACAATGACTTTTAAAGAAATCAGCTGACAACAAAGCAGATGACAATTGTTGTGATTGGAATTTTAAGGGTTAAATATGAACAAAGTCATCCTATTTATGGCTTTTTTTTGTTATCATCCATTAACTGCTTAAAAACACACACACACATTCCATAGTATTGGGGCAAATAGGCCTTTGCCAACAGTGTAGACCCAGATCAGACTCTTAAAAATCCGACATTTGATAAGGGTCTACAATGTTTGCCATATACACATATCAGTAATTTAGTAATCACATCAGGAAAACATATAATATACATAATTCTGACCCCCTTGAACCCCACTTTATATATAATAAGGGGTAAACCTTATTTTTTCTTATTTCTGTTCTACAATGTGGAGTGGGGCTTGGAAAAATAGATCTGGCTGCAAGATGCTTCGACGCAAAGCTGATACTGACCGCACATGAGAACTGGTAATCCGCTTAGAAGGTCTAAAGCCTGCCCAGGAAAATTGCTACGAGTTAGCCCGTCCATGCTTATAAACCTTATTGGTTTCATTGGGCGGCAGGGATTGTGTCATTTTTAATCTCAATGTCGGGTAAAAGTCCCACAAAATTGGAAGCAATGGCTCCAAAATTACCTAAATAGTGTTGACGGGGACGTTAAACTTCAAATCAAACAAACATACAATGTGGAGTGTACATACTCATTAGAACCATCACGGTGAGGCGTACTATACCCACAATCTCTAACATACTGTACTTTGAGCAGAAGTAAGATTTTTTTTTCATTTTAAAAGTTTCGTTTTTAGGCGGTAAAATTTACAATCTGCATGTATTTGTATTAGCTTGTTTAATGAACGGGTAGCAGAATGAACCCTTTTGGTTGGTTTGGGGCATGGCTTGAGATGTCATTTCATCTCAGTGTCGGGTAAAAGTCCCCAAAAAACTGGAAGCAGTGTCTCCAAAATTACCCAAATAGTGTTTACAGTGCCTTTTAGTCACTTTTCAATCAAATTAACAAATATATTATCATGGTAGACCTTTCCCTAGTGTAAGCCTACCCAGTGACGTAAGATACATGATATCTTAAGCAATTGTCTTACCCTTAACATGCTCTGTAAAACAGCATTCTGAAAATGTGTCTGTTTTTGTCGTCTGCTTCATGGCCTTTCAAACTTTTCAAACATATTTTAGTGTGGATCCTGATCAGGAGCACTCTGATCTGGGTCCACACTGATTGCAAAAAATACTATCAAAGTTACAAGCTAACAAAAAGCAGACAACAGTTGTTATGATTGGCATCTTGCGGGTAAAAATAAAACTTAGCATTTTTCTGGCTTAAACATTCCCATCGGGACTTGGAGAAATACGGGCTGCATGGTGCTTCTACACGTAGGTCAAACTGACGACACATGAGTACTGGTAAACCGCTTAGAAGGACTAAGCCGGCACAGGCAAAGTGACGTGATAACACCATCCAATGTTTATAAGCCTTTTGGTCGTATTGTGCGGCAGGGCTTGAGATGTCATTTTATTTCAATGTTGGGTAAAAGTCCCACAAAATTGGAAGCAAGGTCTACAAACTGACCTAAATAGTGTTGACGGGGACGGTAAACCTCAATTCAAATGCATGATGAGCTACACCAAGCTGTAAGCCAATACTTCATTTGTTTGCTGATAGAGCAGATATAAACTGACAATGCTTTTCGATTATTTTTTCTTCTACAATTTCATGCAAATTATCTCCGCTGAAGACAGTTTGCATGAGATGTCAAATCTTGTTTTCTTGGAAAAATATTTTTAAAATATCATACAGCGTAGACCCAAATCGGATAGACAGTACATTCCTTCTGATCAGGATTGGCACTGTTCGCCATATATACAGCTGCAGTTTTGAACATGATTTAGGCCATACGCAGACTCTGAATAAAAGCTGCAAGCACTGCATGATGCACCACCACTTCGATTACATCAAGCAAGTGCCATATCACAGTGAAAAAAGAATTCATTAATAAAGTTGACAGGAAAACATGACTGAGATGACCATTTTAAATGTTCAAAGAGCCATCTCATTTTCAGTTTTTTTTTTTTTTTTTTTTTTTTTTTGGGGGGGGGGGGGGGGGGGGCAGTGCTCTTTTAAAATAAAGTCAAGGTCTGCAAAATCTTTTCAAATCTTTGGTCGATTGCAATGATATTTCGTACCAGGTTAGAACACATTTCATTGATGTGTTCATGAGATTGGGTGCATACAAGCCATCTTTGGCCCAATATTGACAGTTTTTTTGGGATGTGCCCTTGAAATTAAGGTCAAGGTCATAAAAACCTAATGGCTGTTTTTCCCCATCTTAGTGACGTGACCATGCCCGTTTGATCAGAATCAATCATTAGGTTAAGGAGATATAGTGCTTCAAACAGACTACATGACAGAAACGACTATGTTCAATGTTCAAGGGCGATAACTCCAAAAGTAGGAAAATCAGAGTTAGTGTTCATATGTTCTACAAGTAGTCTCATGGTGCTCTACATACCTGTGAAGTTTCATGGAAATATCTCAAAGGGTATCGAAGTTATGGAGCGGACACGCAACCAGACAGAAATGACCATGTTCAATGTTCAAAGGACAATAACTCCAAAAGTAAGAAAAGGAGAGTTACGGTTCATATGTACTTCACGTCGTCTGATAGTGCCCTATATATTTTTTAAGTTTCGCCCTATATATATTTTCAAATGGAATCAGAGTTATGGAGTGGACACGAAACTGATAGCAAAAGCTGTATTCAAAGTTCAAAGGGCAAAAATCAGAGTTATGGTTCATATGTTCTGCACGTCATCTCATGGTGCTTTACATATCTGTGAAATTTCCTGTAAATATCTCAAACGGTATCGAAGTTGTGGAGCGGACACGAAACTATGACAGAAATGGATATGTTCAATGTTGGAAGGGCAACAACTCCAAAAGTAGGAAAATCAGAGTTACGGGTCAAATGTTCTGCAAGCTCTACATATCTGTGAAGTTTTATGAAGATATCTAAAATGGTATCAAAGTTATGGAGCGGACACAAAAGTATGATGTGCTGACGGATGGAATGACAGATTCTCAAAGCTTCGGAGGGTATAACATAATACCCCGCAATTTTTTTAGGGCGTTGCCTAAAAAGGGGGGAGGGGTGCGAATTTCAGGTAATTTGCTGAGGGCAAAAAACTGCATGAGTTTGAGAATTTTCAAAAAAAAAAATGGTGGGGGGAGGGGTTGGCATTTGCACGTCTCTCCACCCTGTGTGCGGGCCTGCATCAACAGGTAGAATGAACCATTTTTGAAACATATCACTGAAGGGTCTCTGTTTCTGATCACTGGTATTCAGGATCTGGAATGCAGTGGTGGGACAGAGAGAAGAGAGAGAGAGAGAGGGTTGAAACTATGACAGGTGGGTCTGAGAGAGAAGAGAGAGAGAGAGTTGAAACTATGACAAACATTGTAGACATCGATGGATCTACAGTTTGCAGATGGATAAAATGTTATACATGTAGCACAGATTGCGTTGCATATGAGGTTAAAGGCATTTATTCTTAGACAGTAGGACACCCGTGTGTTCATAACTGTTTAATTGCCCCCTGTGATATACTGTCTATAGCAGATTAAAGGCTGCCTTTAATAGGGCGATTAGTAGCTCCTGTTGAACCCCCTGACTGAGGTACTAGAGGGGAAAATCAATAAGGTACACTCTAGTTAACAGTTAGTCAATTATTGATTTTCCCCAAGAAGACCCCTTACCTGTTGCAGACAGAGGACTTCTTTTTAGTCAGCACTGAGGGCTACGGCTACATAATATTATGTAATGAAATAATAGTCCTCAATAATCAAGAATAAATGCCTTTAAGCATTATCAAGGAAATATTGTTGGTTCAGAAAGATGAATTTGCTGTGCTGTTTGATTTTGTTTGTTTATTTGTTTGTTTGATTTGTAGTTGAATATACGTGTATACAGAAGGGAGATTAATAACACACTAACAAATGACAAATAAATACATGTAATTTGGAAAACTTTGACGGAAAATGCTACTATATTTTTTCCAGACAAAAATGTACGAAATACTTTCTTATAATGAAGCGTTTTAACGAGTACCCACATTCTACGTTATACCCACAGTATATGCTTGCTATTGGCCGCGTGACTATCACTGACCATCTGACTGCCGCCGCCCTGAACAAAATTAAGTTTATAGCATCGATTGTCGCCTCCCTAAGACGTCAGAGCGCTGCCTTAAAAGTAAATTCTGAACTGTGGTCGTGTACTTGGGGATTGGCAAACAGTGTATATACCTAATCAGACGCCATATAACTGTCAGATCACGGCTACTGTGTTTGCTTAAAATACTGGAATTGAAGGGTTTTTTGTTTGTTTGATTTGAGGTTTAACGTCCCCGTCAACACTGTAAAGGTCATTTTGGAGACGTTGCTTCCAATTTTGTGGGACTTTTACCCGACATTGAGATGAAATGACATCTCAAGCCCTGTCGACCAATGAAACCAATAGGGTTTATTAGCATGGACGGTCCGCCTCGCACCGCGGTTGCTGGACAGGCTTAGATCCTCTAAGCGGTTTACCAGTACTAGTGTGCGGGCTCGATTTTGCTCTGCGTGAAAGCATCATGCAGCCCATATATTTCTTCAAGCCCCTATGGGCGGGGGCCAGGAATTGAAGAGTTAAACGAATAGTTCGATTCTCAGTTTTGAACTATTTTTCCAATTACTCCACCAGTACTCTGAGTGCTTTGATAAAGTCTCCTCTAGTGACAGGGGTTATGAACTTTGTGATAAGGAATTGCTAACACACAGACAGTGTTTATTTTGTAAACATTCTGTGAAAAATTAAACTGTTAAGCTGTCATTAAGCCACTGGATGTGGAAATTTGAGCTTTCCTAAGAAATAGGAGGAATCCTGAGGTTGCGGTATATAGTATTCAGTTCTCTCCAGATATTAGCCCTTAACCTGCTGAATATTTAAATATGCCACACCCACAACTGATTTTCAACCAATCAGATTACTTGATGCAAATTATTGCAACAAATTTATAAACTGAATGACAAACAATGTAGATCCTGATCAGATGGCTTCAGAAGCCATCTGATCTGGATCTGCATTGTTTGAAAGTAAATACATATCCGGGCTCAGCAGGACAAGGTTTAGACTGACCTACAGTCTTGACAAGATTTTGGTGCAAAAAATGTCTGGAAGCTCATAAAAAACACTATAGTAAAATGAACAGCTTTTTGTTTTGGTAGTCCTTCAGTCTGGAGCTTTCTTGCAAACCTACCTGTTTATTTTGAATATTATGTAAATATTTTGTTGAAATGATAATATTTTTATATTGAACTGATAGGGTACTTAACTCATCTTATATGGGGAACCCCCAAAATGTGTCAATGGCAAACAGTACAGGCCCAAATCAGACACTGCAGAGCCTTCACTGTTTATAGAAAGTTCAAACATTTTCTAAACTTTCTACAAATAACTGACCCCAGTCTGACACCCCAAATTTCAAAATGGAGTCCTGTTGTAACATATTGAGGGAGAAAATTTCATTCAGTACAGGAAAAAAAAACAGTTTAAAAAAAAAGGAGTTTATTTAAAAGAGTTTTTATACAGGGTTACATATGGGTTAAAATTTGCTGGATTTTATCTGTATGTGCGACGAACTCAGAAATCAACATCTATTATGGCATGGTATTAAAATGATATACCTTTATTCACAGTTACTGACGATGATCAAATAAAATCGTGTCAAATACTTACAAATAAGCAAAGCTTGTGGTCTTCTCAAGTGAAGTATCATCTTTCATAAGAAGACAAGGTTTTTATTGTTGTGACATTACCCATATGATGGTATTATGGTATTAAAATGACAGTGTGATTAAACTGGGATTTTCCTAAAATTCCAATCTTTATATATATACTAGGATACCCCAGCCAGCAGGAATTTGATCTGTCAACAAATTTAGACTTTGGGCTACAACTTCAGAAACATTTCCTTATAATGGTGAATGCACAAGCCTTTTTTTTTTTATACAACATAATGATCCTAAGTATTCAGAGACAGTAAGGCCTAAAAGCAAACAGTGCAGACCCAGATCAGACTGCTCCTTCAGGAGCAGTCTGCAGGGTCTACACTGTTTGCCATTCTGTCTGCACTTTTTGGACTCCTTGCTGGATCATGAAACAAATTTGTTAAAATTTTAGGAGAATTACAGCAACTTCTCAAAGTGTCTGATGTTTTTTTTTTATTATTATTATTTTTATGATAAGATAAGACAATTCTCAAGCCACAGTCGGTGGTTGTGCAGGCTGACTTGAGTCTTTGCTGGTCGCTTTACTGTCTCATTGTAGATTTGCCAAGTGGTGTCACATACATTTGCCATTATTTTAAGCTTATGAATGAAAATATGAAAAGGTATTTGTTATGAAAGATATTAACAAAATCAATTCAAGATATGAATTAGGGCATAACATAAAGTAATAATTGGGTAATTTAAGCAACTGCACTATCAAGCGATCCGAATGCACATAAAGAAGTAGTCCGTTTTTAGGCCAACATTAGATTGTGTTTTTTTTTTGTGTGTGCACGGGGCAGGGGGTGGGGGTGCATTACATGTCCATATTTTGGTAATATTTTTGCAGTAGGGGCCATTTTTGTGTAACTGCAACCTTCCTGATACTCCAGTATTCACTTTCCAAAAGGTTTACCCTTGTCCTGCTGAACCCAGATATGCCTTATCTTTGAAACAATGTAGATCCAGATCAGATGGCTTCTGAAGAAGCCATCTGATCAGAATCTTCATTATTTGCCATCCAGTTTAGGAATTTGTTGCAATATTTTGCATCAAGTAATCTGATTGGCGGATAATCAGTAGTAGGTGTGACATATTTAAATATTCAGCAGGACAAGGGTTAAACATGCATTATAGGGTCGACTTTAGTCTGAACTCAGCGAGGAACAAAGCAGAGATAGGAGTCAGACTGTGTTTAATCTTTTCCTTGTCACTATCTGCAAAACATATGGAATCTACAGATGACTATAACATCCAGTCTGGCCGGCCTCGGTAGCTCAGTCGGATGCGCGTCTGACTGGCGATCAGGAGGATGCGAGTTCAATACCTGCCAGGGTCGGCAACAATCTTTCGTGGAGACCCTTCCGCTGATTCAAGAAGGGCAGTTGTCAGTTTCTGGCAAAAGAATGTGCACTGTACTGGTTAACAGTTATGCTTAAGCCTGCCCAGGAAAAGTGTGGATAGGTAAACTGACCGGCTCAAAAATGACCTAACATAGTGTTGACTAGGCCATTAAACTCCAATACAAACAAACAAACAAACATCCAGTCTGATCAAAGTCTTCACTGGTCCCAGCAACTGACATGGAGAGAAAAAGAATGAAAGAAACAACCGGAGAGATCAATCATTTGAGGTACCTATTCAGCATTGTATATCAATATAATCAGTGTCAAACCTAATTAATTTTGTGGTTTGTGGCTGTACAATATCTTAAAACAATCAGTTTGTATTGCTGACAACAAAAATCGACACTGTTAAACTGTCAATTTTAAAAGTCTTCAAATTACGCTGTGTATTTTATCTATGATTTGGTAAAGTTTGGAGTTTAACTCATTGCATGTGGGAAACCCCTAAAGGGGTACCTTGGCAAAGAGTACAGGCCCAGATCATGCATAATGCGGCTTCTGATCAGGGCCTCACACTATTTGCTAAAAAAATTTCCCGTCAAAAATAGAATAAAAATGAAAAAATAGGCCCGACACCCCTTATATGACAACATATAGCAGTGGAAGAGTTCACTAGTATACAATGGGTTAACCATGGTTAACATATAGCAGTGGAAGAGTTCACTAGTATACAATGTGTTGACCATGGTTAACATATAGCAGTGGAAGAGTTCACTAGTATACAATGTGTTAACCATGGTTAACATATAGCAGTGGAAGAGTTCACTAGTATACAATGTGTTAACCATGGTTAACATATAGCAGTGGAAGAGTTCACTAGTATACAATGGGTTAACCATGGTTAACATATAGCAGTGGAAGAGTTCACTAGTATACAATGGGTTAACCATAACATATAGCAGTGGAAGAGTTCACTAGTATACAATGGGTTAACCATGGTTAACATATAGCAGTGGAAGAGTTCACTAGTATACAATGGGTTAACCATAACATATAGCAGTGGAAGAGTTCACTAGTATACAATGGGTTAACCATAACATATAGCAGTGGAAGAGTTCACTAGTATACAATGGGTTAACCATGGTTAACCCATTGTATACTAGTGAACTCTTCCACTGCTATATGTTGTAAAACACCATTTAGGTCATGTCATGTTACCCATGGTTAACCCATTGTATACTAGTGAACTCTTCCACTGCTATATGTTGTAAAACACCATTTAGGCCATGTCATGTTAACCATGGTTAACCCATTGTATACTAGTGAACTCTTCCACTGCTATATGTTGTAAAACACCATTTAGGTCATTTCGAGCCAGTCAGTTTATACCTATAAATCACACTCTTCCTGGGCCAGCTTATTCACAAGTGGCGGTGCGAGTCACCCCCGTCCATGCTTATATATTGGTTTCATTAGGTGGCAGGGCTTGAGGTGTCATTTCATCTCAATGTCGGGTAAAAGTCCCACAAAATTGGAAGAAATGTCTCCAAAATGATCTTTACAGTGTTGATGGGGATGTTAAACATCAAATCAACCAACAAATACTAGTACAGTGCATGCGTATTCTCGACAGAAACGTACTAACAACTGCCCTTCTTGCAGTCGTATCTGGGTATGCACTGTTTCCTTAGGCCTGTCTGTCCCAATACAGCATCAATGTGAATGAAGACAACATCAAGGGGGTGGGGTTGTAACTCTTGGATAAAATGATATCACCTCTCCCCTTCCATAGGAGGATTAAGATCTTATATAATTCACCAATTTTATACCCAGTGGAAACCTCCATATGGGTGAATTTGGCAAACTGCAGGCTCAACTAGATCAGATGCCGAAGAATGTGGTGTCTGATGTGGGTCTTCACTGACTACAGAAAGTTAAACCCTATTTAAATCTATTTCTAAAATCAATTCCAACTGAGGATCGATCCCGGGCTTCTCCAGACTATCGGATGAGTCTTTAAACCGAGGTCCTGTCTCCGTATGACCTTAGCTGTTGGTGGGACGTAAAACTAAAACTCACTCACTCACTCAATTCCAGACTGGAAGATTCCATTCAGTACAATATGGGTCAAATGTATTTGGGACACATGGATTTTTTACGTTTCCAATTTTGTCCCTAAATCTTATCTCTAGAAGAAACATTTTTCAGATGAAAATGTTTAATATTTTTCTTATTTCTGGTCCAAAAAAGATTGTGAGTGCTCGTTAGAACCGCCTCAATGAGGTGGTTGTAACGAGTACTCACAATCTATGTTTTTAACCCTTGTCCTGCTGAGCCCGGATATGCCTTATCTTTGAAACAATGTAGATCCAGATCAGATGGCTTCTGAAGAAGCCACCTGATCAGGATCTTCATTGTTTGCCATCCAGTTTATGAATGTGTTGCAATAATTTGCATCAAGTAATCTGATTGGCTGATAATCAGTAGTGGGTGTGACACATTTAAATATTCAGCAGGACAAGGGTTAAGCAAAAAATAAAAGCAATAATGAATACCCCCATTAACCCCACTTTTCTCTATGTACGGTGGTGTTTCATTTCACGGATTCATTATTCTGATGATAGTGCAGTGTGGTGGCTTTGGTCTACCTTAACCTCGGCCCCCGCCCATCCAGGCTTGAAGAAATAGATGGGCTGCATGCTGTTTCCACAAAGAGCTGAAACCGACCGCACACAAGTACTGGTAAATGGCTTAGAGGATCTAAGTCTGCCCAGGCAAAGCGGTGCGAGTCGAACTGTCCATGCTTACAAACCCTATTGGTTTCATTGGGTGACAGGGCTTGAGATGTCATTTCATCTCAATGTCGGGTAAAAGTCCCACGAAATTGGAAGCAACTTCTCCAAAATGACCTGAGAAGTTAAACCCCAAATCAAACAAACAAAACAATTGGTCTACCTTAATATACTGGTCAAAATAAATTGTGTACCAGGGCTCTAGAAGTCCGATTTTTTACCGGTCCAGACCGTTTTTTGAAAATGAAAACCGATTTTGCTGAAAAATTTTGCTGAAAAATCGGTCCGAAAAAAAAAACCATTAAGCTAAAATCGAAGTGAAAAAACAGAGAAATTATACCTGGTTAGGTGTCAAACTGTTTATTGTGCCAGTAATATAATCCAATTATCTCTCTCGGGGATGAATTTGAGTTTGACAGTAAACACGTTTTCGAGATCTCGCCAGGTATCGCAGACTCTCGCGGGACAGTCAGCCAAAACGTGATTAAGCGGTGCGTGATTGTGATATCAAAGAAGCCTTGATCGTGTTTGATCTAATGGCAATCAAACATAATTTGTTTATTTCAGGCTTGTGTAATCGTAAAATATGTATTTATATTCTTTAAAACTTGGTTCGGCCATGTAAGATTTTCAATGACTCTCGTTCGGCCATGTATTGGTTCGAGAGTAAAGAAATGTTTTTTCGATTTTTTAACCCGTTCAAAACGTTTTTTTTTTAGAAATACGCTCTATTAAAATAAATGACATAAAACAGGTGTATGTGTGTTACGTCCTTGACTGCATTAATGTGTATTGTGTAAACGGAAACCGTATGACGTCATTTTCCGACCACGTGGCTGCCATATCGGTCGCCATTTGTAAACAAAGCAATTTGGGCAAAATAAAATGCGTGAAATAAGAGAAATATTTTAAAGGTTTTAAAAAGGGAAAAAAATATAGTGACCATCGAACTGGTCTCTGACTGCCCCATGTAGGTTGTTTCCCTTTTGTAGTCTTCAGGTTCGGAGTGACCCGGATATTGGGAAAATGAAAGTAGATCAAATCTGGCGTAGAAAATGAAAGTAGATGAAATATTAACGATGTGAGCAATAATTGCTGTTTATAATCGAGATACTGGTGCTCATATCCGTTTACAAGTGTAAGAGGAACATCGGTATGTCATTCTTTGCGCTAATAACACATTTTAAAATCGCAAATCGCCAATGGCGTTTACGGAAATTACCGAAACCGATCGTCAATTTCCGTAATTTTTGGTCACCTTCTGGACCAATTGGGATTTCAAAATTTCTAGAGCCCTGTTGTGTACTGTCTGAACTTAACCCATTTATACCTAGCATCCCCCAAAACAGACTGTAGCTACACTCAGATCAGAGGCTGCAGTCAAACATGGCATCTGTTCAGGGTCTGCATTGTTTGCTTGAAGAAAATGACCTTTTGCAAAACTTAAAACAAATAAAACCAACCCAACACAGCTGAAATTATAAGTTCTAAGTGAAAGGTTCTATGTATCAAATATGGAGTTAACCCATTTTGTACCGGAAACCCCAAAAGGGGTAAATGGCAAACAGTGCAGGCCCAAATTAGACGCCGCAGAATGCGGCATCTGATCAGGGCCTACACTGTTTGCAAAAAATTCAGTCATTTTCCAAACAAATTTTGAAAATTCTGAAATGGACTCCTGTTGTATACATGACTGTATAAAGAGGTAGATTCCATTTGGTACAAAAGGAGTTAATAACAGTCAAACCACCCACCATTTTATGGTCTCAAATTTTCACCATGGCAAACAGATATCTGATAAAAGCTTGCATAAATCAGTCACACACACTCCATGTTATACATCTTTGATATAAGATAGCTCCATTTTGTATGTGTGTAAGATAAGGTCCAAGCAAACAAAACCTACAGAAATGCCCTTCCGTGACTATCAAAGACTCAGATTAGGGTGTGCTACTATGCACAGCCTAATCTGAGTCTTGGCTATTCACTTTTTATGGATGATTTATGGGCCAAACAAGGCTCAACAGCAGAAAACAAAGATTAATTCAAGAAACCATATACTGCATTGCCCCAAATTTTGCTGTTGTAACATTTTTTGTAAGATTTCCTGTGGAATAGTTCACATTTTTATCAATTTTCACAGCTTTCAGTCCATATTTTATGCTATCTGTAAATCAGTCAGCTGTGAATAGTCAATCAACATGGAGGAAAGATTCTAAAAATTATATTATCATAAATTTATGTTTTATTATACACTATCTATAAACGATCTTGACAAGTTCCTGTCTTCAAACACACAAAAAATGATGTATACTGCAATGAAATCAAAAGAATTTCAGAATTTTAGTACATTGGATGAGCAAAATTTAAGCAGCTCTATTTCACCAAACTCAAAATGACTATTATTAGTATCATTTCATGATGACTGCATAAATGTCAATTGTACTTGTGTCTTTGTGGCAAACAGTGTGGGCCCTGATGAGATGCCACAAACATGGCTTGGCCTGTCTGTCCGGAAACATACGGTAAATATTTTAATCAGAGCAATTTCATACTAAATCATACAAACAAGCCCTAAATAGTTATTCAATTCGGTCCAACACTATAGCCTCAGTATGCCAACTTTGGACATTATTATACAGTAAAACTCCTATATTAAGACCACCTATGGGACTGTCCCAAAGATCACAGTCTCTGACCTGAGGACACTGTATGCAGAAAAAACCGGAGAATAAGTCAGTTACTACTAAACAATCATTTTAGAGTACAATTTGTCTGAATTTTAGGTACCGTAATTCCCTGTGTATACCACGCACTCATCTATAACACGCACCTCAATTCTGAGTCCAAGATATGTGAAAAAAAAAAATTCCAGTCTAAAACACGCACATGCTTTTCCCCAGTATCACAGAATGCTTTTCTCAGACGCCATTTTGATTGAAAATGAAAGTACACGAATTTTGATTGGCTACTATCAAAATAGCCTGACTGGTTATAGGTATATTTCCTAGTAGTTATAGAATAGAATAGTGGTTAGTTTCTCTCTTGCAGCATAGGCAGTTCTCCGTTTACCCATAACGGTGGTGTGTGACAAGGTAACATTTTAAGGGTGCGGTTATTCATTTGTTATGAAACATGACAATGCGTTTTCCCAGTTTTCTTTCACAAGGAAAGAAAGAAACAGGTTTCTTTCCAAAGGTAAAATTGTGACAACATGCCTCCAAGGCAGGTGCTCCATAGCGTTATTGACAGAAATTTCTACAGGTAGATTGAGTATTTTGACACCTCTGGTTTGTCACACGTTCTCTATGCTAATCCCATAATTAACACCTTCTCAGCGTGAGTCAAACATCTCACTCAATTAAAGAAGCCCATTTTGCATTTACTGTTAATAAAACGGTGATTCATGCCTGACTTCAAGGAACCCGATTTCCTGTGCAATTTGAAACTTTGTTGACATGCATTAACTATCATAATTAATCAGAGTTCCCACTCACGCAAAATCTTACGTGAATCACGCAAAGAAAATAAAAATCACGTACGATTTTTTTCCGTCGGGCGAGATTCCGCGCGTCCGAAATTGACTGGGGCGAACCGGCCGATTTTTTTTCGAGCGTCCGAAATTGACGGGGGCGAATCGGCCGATTCGCTGAAATAGATTTGGGACAAGCCGCAGACTTGAATCCGTCGCATAGTAGAGCTTCCGCGCATCCGAAATTTACTGGGGCGAACCGGCCGATTTTTTTCGAGCGTCCGAAATTGACGGGGGCGAATCGTCCGAAATAGATCTTTGACAACCCGCAGACTTGAATCCGGCGCATAGAACTTCCGCGCATCCGAAATTGACTGGGGCGAATCGGCACGCAATCGGTAAATGACGTCATCGGACCCCAGCAACCCCACACGTGTCTATTGTTTTATCTTAATGGGGCGTATCTCTTTCATAAAAAATTGTTTGGAAACGGTAAAAAAAATTCTCGATAGCAAAACGGTAGTGGAAAACAGCGCTTTCTGTAGGCTCCGTGTCAATAAGCAACACCAGCATACAGATGTGTTAACACAATTTAAAACGTTCAACTTTTCTCGCCAAGCGTCTGCTATTTGGCGCCAAAACATAATCATTCATGAGATAGTAGAATAGTCGTAGCAACTCGTCTTAGGAGCAATTAAATAATTTTCACATTGGTTGCGGATTAAATTTTATGATCGGGGAATAAACGCAAATTAGATACATAACTTGACCATATTTTCACACCTTATCGACATGCACCGCAGGGTGGCAATTATATAACAGGGATTAACAATAGTGTCATAATTGAACTGTTATAAATCATCAAACAGAGTAAATCCAAATCAGATGTCTGCGGCGTCTTTCTGAGGTGTCTGATCTGGGACTGCACTGTTTGCCGATGTCCCAAAAAGGGATGAAAGGTTGATGTCTGAGATAGGAATATTGATTGCATTTTTAATGGTATGAATGATTCAATGAATTAATATGTCAAACGAACTTTATGAGGGTCTCAAAGTGTCACATTGTATTTGTAATGGGTTTTCGTGACCTGCCGACTTTTCGAGAAAAACAATGTCATTTTTCTATGCCATTGTATTACACGCAGGGGATTTTTTTTACCGTTTTCTGGGTGAAAAAAGTGCGTGGTATACACAGGGAATTACGGTAGTCTTAATTTGGGAATTTCACTGTATGTGCAGCATGTAAAAAGTTCCGACAACTATCAACTGATATGTCAGTGTGGCTATTTTGGCACTTGTGAATCCTATAATGTGTGCCAAATATTAAGCATATGCATTGGTCATAGTTCCACCCCAGTGAAATGCAGTTCATAACATAATATTTACATTTCCAGTGTAAAGTCTAATGTAAACCTATAGAAAACAATTGCGTTCATACGCCCATGAACGCATCGAATCACATGATTTTCAGTGACCTTAAGTGACGTCATTCTAAACCATTGTTCTCTACGGGCGTTGATGACGTCAACGCTGCTCCGCTCTTTGTAGAAAAATAGCGTGTAAATGTTTTTCAGCTTTAAATGTTTGCCCTACAAGCATTTTTTCGCCTACTGATGAGGGGCAAATAATGTAAATATAAAAAAACTTAATTTTTCTGCTTTTCATGAAAGTATGAACGACAGTGGGTCACGAGCAAAGTGTACATGAACCCCTTCGGGGTTCATTTACTTTGCACGCGACCCACTGCGTTCATACTTCCATGAACTGCAGAAAAATAAATTTCATTTCTTAAATGAACTTTTCAAACCTTTCATGAACAGTTCATGAACAGTTCTCCTTATGTTCTTGATTTCTGTTCATGAACTTTTGGAAATGTACACTGCACAGTCAACTAATTATGTTAATAAAATATTCATGAACTGAAGTCCTTGGAATGTTCATTAACATAATCTTTGACCATTCATGTGTATTTCAAGAACAGCAATACAGCGAAATTCCGCTATTAAGACCACTAAAAATTGAGACTATTTCTGATTTAAATGATCATTTAGAAAGTTTCAGTTCCTTCTTTATTTTTGTTTTCTGCATACAGTGTCCTATGGTCACAGTGTCCTGTGGTCAGAGGCCACCTTTGGGACTTTCAAACAGTCACAAAGGTGGCCTTAATATAGGAAGTTTACTGTATATTGAATAGTCCTTTAAATCATCATGAACATAGGTCATGGATAATTCAACTGCAGTACTCTGAGGTCACTTCCTCTTCCTCAGGCAAACAAGGGAGGATACTCTAGTTCACTTCCTCTTCCTGTGGCCATGCTTTTGCAAAGCAAAAAAAAGGTTTAGCTCTGTCTAAATCTGAATAAATCTTTGACATCTTGAAAGATGCTAGGAGGGTCGATCAGGATTTCTAAAAGGCTGGCTGACAGAAACATTTCTGCAGAAATTGATCCAAAGAAACAGAGGCTCTACCCTGTAAATCTGAGTGCCAAGCGAGGAGCAGCTAGTACCATTTTTAATGACTTTGGTATGTCGCGGCCGGGGATCGAACCCGTGACCTCCTGTTCCCCGGAGCAGACACTCTACCAACTGAGCTATCAGGGCCTGTCTATCTATTTATGACAGATTTGTTTGTTTGAATTGGGGTTTAACATCCTCGTCAACACTATTTAGGTCATTTTGAAGACATTGCTTCCAATTTTGTGAGTCTTTTGCCGGACATTGAGGTGAAATGACATCTCAAGCCCTGACGCCCAATGAAACCAGAAGGCTTAAATGCATTGGACGATCTGACTCACACCGATTTGCCTGGGCAGGCTTTTTATATTATATAGTTTTCTTAGTGGCTTACCAGTAATTGACAGGGTGCAGTTTAAATGAGACAGCATTTACTTGCATAGCTAAAAGTTCATGAATTATGTTCAAGAATGGGTAGTGAACTTGTTTGTTTGATTTGAGATTTAACATCCCCATCAACACTGTATAGGTCATTTTGAAGATGTTGCTTGCAATTTTCTGGGACTTTTACCCAACACTGAGATGAAATGACATCTCAAGCCCTGTCACCCGAAGAAATCAATTGGGTTTATAGCACAGATGGTCCGATTCGCACCGCTTTGCCTGGGCAGGCTTAGATCCTCTAAGCAGTTTACCAGTACTTTCAGCTCTGCATGGTATCATGCAACCCGATGGGCAGCTGCGGAGGGTAATGAACTGCTCATAAAATGTTATCTTTGAAAACAGTTCATGAACACATCAGTGACAGATTAAGAACAGTTGTCAGTGAAATGACTATGATTTTGTTCGTTTGTTTGATTTGAGATTTAACATCCCCGTCAACACTGTATGGGTCATTTTGGAGATGTTGCTTCCAATTTTGTGGGACAACACAATATTGAGATGAAATAACATCTCAAACCCTGTCGCCCAATGAAACCAGTTTATAAGCATGGACTCGCACCGCTTTGCCAGGGCAGGCTTAGATCCTCTAAGCAGTTTAATTATCAGTACTCGTGTGCGGTCGGTTTCAGCTCTGCGTGGAAGCATCAGGTCTTTGCCACACAGCCCATCTAGAAATGTCCATGAATAATTTTGATAACATATGGACAGTTCATAAACTCAAATTTTATGGACATTTTATGAATTTGTCTCATTCAATCTTCATGAAATCTGGATATGAACTATTGATGAACATTTCATGACTAATTTGTGAAAGGGGCAGATATATGAAAAGTACAGATATATTTCTTATTTCTGTATGAAAACATATGCTGAGGGTAGTCATTAGAAGCATTTCTAATGAGTACCCACAACGTATGTTTTTAAGCAGAAGTAAGAAAAATGATATATTTGGATTCACCTTCTTATATGGGTCTATGATTGGTGTACACTTATTAGTCAGCATGTGCCATAATTACAGCGAATATGGTAAGAGCTCATGGCTCTTTCACCTGTTGTGGCTCTTAGATATCACACCAATATGTTTATATATAGCTAATTAAATTTAATCTTTCACAGACAAGCTGCTAATCAAACTGGGCATTAACACTTAATTTTTATGAACTTGAATGAACCAAAAGAATTAACTGTTCTATCCCTCTTCTGGTATTGTTCGATTTTTTTACATTTTTAATGATGGCCCAAATCTAAAAAGCATTATACAAAATGTACCATTTATTATTGAGGCTATAATACTTATTACTTACTACAATACATCAAAGTGGTTCGTCCTTTGAAGATATTCAGTAGGGTTATTTTTATACGGACTGAGCCTTGCAAAAAAGGGCTTTATTAAGACATAAAATTCTCAGTCATGATATAAGCATATAATGGGTGTGGGTATTAATTTTCCAAGATCCATAGGAAAGAGAAGAGAACCAGAATATGGCCTCATTGTAATTATCAGAATTGTGGCCCTATAGGGCCATAATTCGGATTAACACAATGAGTTACCTTCTCCTCATGCAAACTGTCTTAAGGATACTTTTGTCAGCCTCTGGCTCCACAAAACTATTAACTACCTACCTGGGGTGAACAATTAGCAAATATTGTTCTTGTCCCTGGGTATCTAGCCTAAATATTGAATCACTGAGTTTGTCTAATTCTATTATAAGGAGAAACAAGAGGGCCATGATGGCCCGGGATCGCTCACCTGATCTGTACAAATGAAATTGTAGGTAATATATGGTGGAGTAGAGGGTTTGAGCAATTTCGGTTGACCCAAGGAGGTTTTTATGTTTCTAGCTCTGGTGGCCATCTTGTTCATCCAAGCAGATCGGTTTGAGCTATATTTTGGAAGGGTCGCCCAAAGAACATTCCTGTGAAATTAATTTGAAATCCATCCACTGTTTAAGCAGAAGTTGTTTAAAAGTTTTTTTTTTTATTTTTTAGCTCTGGTGGCCATCTTTTTCATCCTAGCAGAAACATGGTTTGAGCAATTTTTATGGAGGCTCCCCAAGGAACATTCCTGAGAAGAAGTTGTTTGAAGGTTTTTCTATTTTTTAACTCTGAAGGCCATCTTGGTCACCCTTGCAGAAAGATTTGAGCAATTCTGGTATACGGTCACCTTAGAAACATTCCTGTGAAATTATTTCAAAATCCATCTACTGGTTAAGGTCAGCAGGTGTCATTTAAAGGTTTTGCTATTTTTAGCTCTGATGGCCATCTTGTTCATCCATGGTTTGAGCAATTTTGCTAGAGGGTCACTCAAAGAACATTCGGCCTGTGAAATTATTTCGAAGTCCATCCATTGGTTAAGGAGTAGAAGTCATTTAAACTTTTTTCTATTTTTAGCTCTGGTGGCCATCTTGTTCAACTGAGCATAGCAGTTTGAGCAATTTTGGTAGAAGGTCACCCAAGGAACAGTCCTGTGCAGTTATTTCAAAATCTGCATGCACAAAGGGATGATGGAGAAAGACCGATCACAATTGCTCAAGGTCACTTCGTGCTCAGGTGAGCTAAAAATGTATTATAAATGATATTGCAACTTTGTATCATGCAAGTTCATAAACATCTGATTGCAAGGCAATGAAATCTGTTTCAAGTCTGAATTATTCTTCAATAGTTAGTTATTAACCCTTTAATAATGCATCACAGGAATTTTTAATTTAGATCTCAATTTAACCTTTGTCCTGCTGAATATTCATATATGCCACACCCACTACCGATTATCAACCAATCAGATTAACTGTAGCAAATTATTACAACAAATCCACAATGTGAATGACAAACAATGTAGATCCTGATCAGATGGCTTCTTCAGAAGCCATCTGATCTGGATCTACATTGTTTCAAAGAAAAGGCATATCCGGGCTCAGCAGAACAAGGGTTAAAAAAAAAAAAAAATTCAGAGAATATGAATTGTCTCCCAACCAGATGATTCCCATGTAATGTTAAGCCTTATTTTCTCTGAAAAATAGAAGAAAAATATTTGAAAAATGATATCAATTCAAATTTTATTCAGATTGCCAAATACATTTTGGGTCTTCTCACATAAAACATATACAAACACCACAATAGTCTTACAAATACAGGAGTAATTAACGACCCCCTGCCCATCGGGGCTTGAAGAAATAGATGAGCTGCATGATGCTTCCACGCAGAGCTGAAACCGACCCGCACAGGAGTACTGGTAAACTGCTTAGAGCATCTAAGCCTGTCCAGGCAAAGCGGTGCGAGTCGGCCCGTCCATGCTTGCAAAACCCTATTGGTTTCATTGGGCGACAGGGCTTGAGATGTCATTTCATCTCAATGTCGGATAAAAGTCCCACAAAATTGGCAGCAACGTCTCCAAAATGACATATACAGTGTTGATGGGGGCGTTGAACCTCAAATCAAACAAACAAAAACAGGAGTAATTAAAAGTTTTAAGCAAATGTCGGTATGATTATTTGTAAGGTATCATGCATCATACATATATACATATGCATACACATACATATATATATATTTATGATACATACATACGTATTTTTATAATACATACAATATCTGCAAAAGAGACAGTTTGAGGTTTGAATTACTGAAAACCTGCATGTACAGTATTTACCATGTATTCCGACAGACAGGCCTGTTTTGTTTGTTTGTTTGATTTGTGGTTTAGTGTCCCCTTCAACACTGTATAGGTCATTTTGGAGATGTCATTGTCATTTTCTTTGAAACTTATGGAACTAGCCAGAGGCTCATTTACAAAATTTCATATGAAAATTTGACCATTAGTTTATAATGAACTCGAAATTTCACTTTATTAATACACATTACAGTCATGTACATAAGACTATGTATTTTGACATAATCAAACCTGAACACACATAAAATATTTGTCTAATTTAATTAAAATCTGTCAACACTCAATCAAACTCAGATGACTTATGATAATACCTGAAGTTAAATTCTACAGGTATGAGTTACACTGAGAGAAATGAAAATATTTAACTCTTATCCTACTGTTCACTACAACCCCTATCTTTGGAAACAGTGTAGATCCAGATCAGATGGCTTCTGAAGAAGCCATCTGATCAGGATCTACACTGTTTGACATTCAGTTAATAAATTTGTAGGAATAAATTACATCAGAAAATCTGATTGGTACAAAGTCAGAGATGGGTGTGGCTAAAATGAATATTCAGCAGGATAAGGGTAAAGCTTTTTGCCCTCAGTTAATTGTACTCAGTTTTTGTCCATCAATGTAGGCCCCATCCAATTAGGACCCAGTTGTTCAAAACTAATAATATTGTTAACCCATTGTATACTAGTGGACTCTTCTGTGGCTATATGTTGGACAAGTCCATTTGTCATATACGAGGAGTCATTCTATTTTTTCGTTTTTATTCTATTTTTGATGGAAAATTCTGTTAGCAAACAGTGCAGGCCCTGATCAGACGCCGTGTTCTGCGGCATCTTATCTGGGCCTGCACTGTTTGTGAGGGTACCCCTTTAGGGGTTTCCCGCATGCAATGGGTTAATGAACATACCATTGAAATTGTGATCGCAAAATATATATGGTATATATTGTTTGTTTGTTTGTATTGGAGTTTAACCAATTTAGTACCGGAAACCCCAACACGGGTAGTTGGCAAACGGTGCAGGCCCAGATCAGATGACACAGAATGTGGCATCTGATCAGGGCCTACACTGTTTGCAGAACGTTCAGCCAATTTCCAAGTAGATCTTGGAGAAAACACAACCCAACACCCCTGAATTTTGAAATGGACTCCTGCTATTTATAAGGAGGAAGATTCCACTTGGTACAAAACGGGTTAATGGCCCAGTCAACACTATTTTTTGAGCCGGTCAGTTTTACCTAACCACACTTTTCCTGGGCAGGCTTATACTTAAGCGGTTAACCAGTACAGTGCACATTCTTTCACCAGAAAATGACAATTGCCCTGCTTGATCATGAATATATGGCCTAAAAACTAACAATTTTTTTTCAGCAAAAATACCAGAGTAATGGACACAAATTAAGTTGTTGGGATAGTTAATATTTTGGCTTCTAAAAATGATGATGCTATTTGATCAACTGGGCCCTCAGACCATCAGCAATATTTGTTTTGTGTTTTCGGTTGTTTTTTTTTATTTACTGACCCAGTAAAACAACTATGGTCATCTCCAGCATGGTCAGTTAACCTCTTCACCCTAAAGTTTCTGAAGAGGGCTTTAACTTTTGAAAAAAGCCATAATTTGCTAATTTGGAGGTTTGGGTTTTTACAACACCTTGAAAATTAGATCATTAATCAGAGGTGGGCAAAAACTGGAGTACCCAGAGAAAATCCATTGCAGAAAAATGGTCTTTAAGACCACTTTTGAACAGTCCCAAAGGTAGTCTCTATATGCAGAGGACACTATATGCAGAAAACACAAAGAAATATTATGTGTAGCTAAGCCTGTAACTTAATAAGCTTTTAAAAGCAGAATTAGTCTTAATTTTAGATGGTCTTAACAGCGGAATGTCACTGTAAGTTTCAACAAAATCTATCCAATATACCAGTCTGTTACTGCCCTTATCCTGCTGAATATTTAAATATACTAGCTACATTCCTCCCCCATTTTCAGCCACTTGTGTTGCATTATTTCATTTTTTTACCTTGAATTGATAAGCAGAAGGGAAAACAGTATAGATCCTGATCAGCTGGCTTCTGAGAAGCCAGCTGATCTGAATCTATACTGTTTTCAAAGAAAAGATATATCTGGGTTCAGCATGATAAGGGTTAATAATTTCGACTATTAAAACCCTCTATTTGGTCAGTGTTCAATGCTGAGTGTCCATTACAGACTGTTAGGAGTGAACAGATTTAGATTTCCAAATATTTACGTTTCACAAATACAAATATTCTCATATGATCTTGGTGTACGCGTGCACATAATGTATGGTAATAGTAATAATATGCTGTTGTTTCTGTTGAGGTTTTACATCACAATCAACACAATTAAGGTCATTTTGGAGATTTTGCTTCCAATTTTGTGGAACTTTTACCAGTGACATCTCAATCCCTACCCTAGGGTTTATACAACATATCTAGTTTCATTAAAGCGCAAATACGTCAAAACACAATGACATGCCTAACAAGAATATGCGTCTTATGTGACACTTTGTCAAAAGCAAAAAAAAAAAAACGTTATCAGTATTTAGCAAACCGAATAACGGTGTTCCCCTTCTCACAGAAAGTTAGGTGGTACTTAGCGATTGTCAAAAGATTTCTGCCCTCTTCAGATATTTGTGCTGAATATTCAAGAAAGTTTAAAAACCTTGTGTCAGTTTTCTAAAAAATTTGGCCAATTATCAACTGCAAAGGGCTTACAGTTATGCAATCGTTCCACCTGAACGTTGTCAGTCATCTCTAATACATGTTCAGAAGAACATGTTAGAAAGTTCAATACAGCGCAACAAAGCTTTTCGTGCGTCCTTGATTTTTGTTGCAAGCAGCATCAAACATGCAATGGGGGGAGATTTAGCCTTATTGCTAAACTGTCGGTTGCGTGGTTGTATTTTTCATCCAATGAAAAATACTCCAAATTCAAGATGAGGATAGGAAACGATAATTTTTCTTATTTCTTCATAACGTGGCTACTGGATACAAATCTCAATGTTCTGATTCTAACCTTGATTAACCCATTGTATACTAGTGGACCGTGACTTCCATTGCCATGTATCAGACAAGCCCTGGTGAAAATGACAATGAAATTTCACTGAGATTTTAGCGTTATTTCATGGAAATAACTGTGGAATTTCAGTGAAAGAATCGGGCAAAATAACACTGAAATAACACTGAGATTTCAGTGAAATTTCACTGTTATTTCAGTCAATTAACACTGAAATCTCAGTGAAAGAATCAGGCAAAATATTACCAAATTTCAGCAAAATCTCATAGAAATTTCAGTGAAAATTTGTTAGTATTTCAATAAAATAATACTGGTTTTCAGTGAAGTTTCACTGTTATTTCAGTCAAATAACACTGAAATCTCAGTGAAAGAATCGGGCAAAATATTACCGAATTTCAGTAAAATCTCATGGAAATTTCAGTGAAAATTTGTTAGTATTTCAATAAAATATTACTGATTTTCGGTGAAATTTCACTGTTATTTCAGTCAAATAACACTGAAATCTCAGTGAAAGAATCGGGCAAAATATTACCAAATTTCAGTGAAAATTTGTTAGTATTTCAAGAAAATAATGCAGAGATCTCATTGAAAGAAATGGGCAAAATACCTCTAAATTTTGTTGAAATCTCAGAGAAATTTTCCTGAAAGTGTGTTAGTATTTCACAGAAATTTTAATGAAATTTTAGGAAATATTCAATAGCATTTCACAGATATATCAATGAGATTTCAAAATTGTTTCCCCTTTGATGGTACTTGATTATGTTTTGATATACACAGATTTAATTACTATTAGTTCGCATGAGAAATATATATAATGAACAACTTCATTCATCCCCCAAATAATTTTTTCTCTAAATGGTTACATAATGATATCAATTACAACAGCCAAGAGTCTCTGTTTACATGCCATACTGTACCCCACCCATTTCGAATGACCATATTAATTTTCGGACAAGAAGAAAAAAAAAGTAATTTATTAAATATAATTATGTCTGATTTATCTTTTTTTCTGTCAAACTTGTGTTTTCTAAGGCCTTTCAGCATGTTTGTTAATCTAACACAGACATTGAATGACCAGAAACTTTTGACCTTCAAAATCCGCATGCTGACCTGCTAACCTGTGTCTGCCATCATTTCTGCCCAATTCAAACAGCACCTTTTCAAACTGTGTCCTGAAGTGTACTTACTATATCAGCTAATGTTCTGTGATGTTTGTCATCCTGACATTACCAGACAATTAGTTTTCTGGCACTGCTTTGAAAATCCCTCCAATACTAAGGCAGCCATGTTTTTCCCATCATTCAATTGAAATGATGTCATCATCAATGACGTCATCACCAAAATTTCAGTGAAATTTCAGTGAAATTTGGTGAGATTTCATTTTAATTTTAAAACTCATAATTTTCAGTGTCACTTATTATCAAAACAACACTGCATGTTAAACATCAAGTTTTTGTTCTTGTATAATTCCTCGTAGGAAAGAAAGGGGCTGATTAACTTGCCTGTTTGTCCCTTAGCTTATGGTACTTTCTTATAATTGGGTTGGCATCAAATTTTTATTGTGGCACTTCCTGAACTATTCATTCTTATACTTTGTCATAGAATGAAATTACTTTCTAGTTGAAAAGACATTCTATGAAAACTAGATTTCACTCAAGAAACAACAAATTACATGCAAAGACTGAAATTTTCTAAAACTGTACTAAAATTTAAATGAAATACTAAATTTGATTAAAATCCTTGAAATTTTACTGATGCTAGAAAATTGTTGAAATTTCACTGAAATTTCATTTAAATTTTTGTAAATTTCCATTGAAATTGAATTCTATTGAAAGACGTTCTTTCAGGGTACAGGAAATTTACATTGGTTTCTGCCCTCGCTTGGAATTTGATGATATTATGCATAACAATTGCCTTGAATTATGATGCATTCACTTTTAAATGCAATTCCTTTGTAAATTTATCACAATTTTAGGAAGTCACTACCAAAACAGAGGGTTTTGTCTGTTTGTATTGGAGTTTAACTGTCCAGTCAACACTATTTAGGTCATTTATGAGCCGGTCAGTTTACCTGTCCACACTTTTCCTGGGCAGACTTATACATCAGCAGTTAACCAGTACAGTGCACATTCTTTAGCCAGAAACTGACAACTGCCCTTCTTGAATCAGCGGAAGGGAGAGAATGACCATAGAAAAGATTTCATAATCAATCTCCACGAAAGAATGTTGCCAACCCAGGCAGGTATCGAACCCGCGTCCTCATGATCAACAGTCAGACGCGCGTCCGACTGAGCTACCGAGTCCGGCCCCAAAACAGAGGGTACTCTGATATAAACCTGTATACAGTAATCTTAGCCAACATTGCAGACTCAGAACAGCCTGTTTCTGATCAGGGTCTTCACTTTTTGCTGTTCCAACTGCAATTTTATTATGTCCACATTTTTATGTCCTCATGCATGCACGCAAGAGCGGGGACATATTGTTTTTGCCCTGTCTGTTTGTTGGCTTGTCTGTTTGCTGGATAACTTTAAGGCCGAAACAAGCTAGTCTTGCCCAAACATCTGGATTCCCTACTTGAAAGGAAAAACATTGGTCATAACTTTTGAACCGTTTATATTTGGCATGTAGGTTCCTTGTGAGAAGAAAAAACATTGGTCATAACTTTTGAACCGTTTCAGATAGATCGATTCTTCATATTTGGCATGTAGGTTCCTTGTGACCCCTTCAGATAGAACCTTCATATTTGGCATGTAGGTTCCTTGTGACAAGGGCTTAGGATAAGAAAAAAATTGACCATTGCCTGGGGACATGTTTGTGTTTCACAAACACATCTTGTTAAAATTTAAGTCTGTGACAGCAGTCTATATGTATGTCAAAACTTCTGAGGCTTTTAAGATGATATGCTGATACTTTAATGTACTCCACTACCTGAGGACTTTATAGCACGGTTTTAGGGGTCCAAAGCAGGAAATGTGTTAGTAAATGGGTGGCAGTGTTGTGTACAATTACAATGTATAGATTATACAGAAAAGAAATGGTCATTTTTCTGTATGATCTGTACATTTTTAGGATCCATCTGTGAAAAGTATTTTATCCAAAACTGTATAAGGGGGAAAAATTGTGGTGTATGTTGTTGCATGTTTTCTTGCTTCATTCTTACATTGTTTCTTCGCATTAGTCTTATCTAATATTTTCCTTAGAAGCTTTCTTTATTTTAATATACATTAAAACTTTTGTAACTGAAGAAAATTATGCATTGGTCATTTGATTGAAAAAATACTGAAATTTCACTGAAATTTCATTGAAATTTCACTATCACTTAAATTTTGTAGATGATCAAAATTTATGCAAGAATACTGCTGAAATTTTAGTGAATTTTCATTGAAATTTCATTGAAATTAAGTTTCACTGAAATTTTGAATATGTCAGTGAAATTTGTTGAAACTTCACTGAAATTTCATTGAAATTTCATCAAATTTTGGTCAAATGGGTGAAATCCACCAAAATATGAGGATTTCAGTGAAATTTCAATGAAATTTACTGAAATTTCGATTAAATTTTTTCTGGGGAGTCCATTTGCCAAATAAGGGGTGTCAGGACTATTTTTGACAGAAAATTCTGTTAGCAAACAGTGAAGGCCCTGTTCAGACAACGCGTTTTGGTGTCTGATCTGGGCCTGTACTGTTTGCCAAGGTACCCCCTTCAGGGGTTTCCCGCCTACAATGGGTTAAGAAAAGTTTTCCCTGAATTTAATAATCATCATTACTCCCTATTGTCTGAAGCAATAAAAGCTCTGATCAGCCAGCATTAGGGCCCATTATTAACCCTGCAAAATGAGTCATAGATTTCTGTGATTGATAAATTCAAATGAATTTCAATTGAATTGAAAATTGGTTTGAAAATTTTCATGCCAATAAGAGGCAAGTAACAAGTGCTTTTGATGCAGTGAGTGAGTGTTGAGTGTTACGTCTCACCAACATCTAAGGTCATACGGAGATGGGACCTCGGTTTAAAGACTCATCCAAAAGTCTGGAAACGCCCGAGGTCAATCCTGCCACCCCTGGTTTACAAGGCGAGTAGCATAACCACTACATTACGGAGACCTCTGCTTTTGATGCAAAAAAAAAATCAGGATCTCCACTGTTGGCCACTCATCCAGCTATTTTTAGACACAATACATCACGTGAACATGTCCGTGAAATGAACACCCCCTTACACCCCACCTTGTATACAGAAAACTGGGGTTCACAGGGGTAAACATTATTTTTCTTATTTTTATTCCAAGCCATAGGTTGTGGGTACTGGTTAGAACCGCCTCAATGAGGCGGTTCTAACTAGCAACCCCAACCTATGATTGGAGTAAAAATAAGAAAAATATCGCAAATTTTCATCAGAAAAAAATGTCCGTTTTTCGGATGCAAAAAATATACTATTTCAAACTTCTTCAAATTTTAAAACACAGATAGTAAGGAGTTGAGGTGTATAATGATATTTAGGGTTAATACGGTAATTAGAAAATTTTGAGTATGGGAAGTATATGATTCTTTGGACTGATTAAGTTCAGGTTACATTATTCTTTCAGCCCCAGTAAAAAGTCAGAGAAATGACAGGCTTTGTCAACCTATAGTGTCAATTATTTCAATAACTATCTTGATTAGTCCCTGGCATGATCTGTCATTCATTCATTTCTTGTATTCATTAAAACTTAAAAGAGAATTCATTCATCTGAGCCAATTTATTTGTTTGTTCCATCAACACTATTTAGGTCATTTTGGAGATGATCCTTCCAATTTGTGTGACTTTTACAGGACAATAATTGAGATGAAATGACATCACAAGCCCTGCCACCCAATGAAACCAAAAGCTTATATGCATTGGATGGTGTAATTTAATTTAGAAAATTTGGTGCTTTTGTGCATGTGCTGTGATTCCCAAATGAAATGTGGTTAAGATTTCTGAATTACTCCTTATATCCAGCTTCGAGCTAAATTTCAAAATTTACCAACATCAAAATCTAGAATATATGAATTAAATGTCTGATGCAAAGTTAAAAACATTTCTCAGACTCATGAGTCTGTCTGTCTGTCAAACTGTCATATACAAAGTTGGCAAAATTGTGATAAAAAAATACCTTGCTGATAATTATGACAGGCATCATATATTATAAACCCCACTACTTCCTTTAAACCTGTACCATAAATATGACCCAAAACTATGTGATCTTGAGAATGAGGTCAAGGTCACTAAAGTAGAATCAAGTCATCAAGTCTTTGTTATGCTACCAAATTGTTATGCCATGATACACAGTACCAAATTTGGACATGCCTATTCAATATGCTGAAAATTTACCACTAAAAGTAGAAAATTTTCAGATAAAAAATTCTGATATCTGCTCAAAACAAAGATTGTAAAAACTCGTTAGCTAACAAGTACCCACAATCTGATGTTTAAAAAAAAAAAAAATAATGTGTAACCCCTGTAAATATAAAAGTAGGGTTTAAGGAGTAAAAATTATATAGGCATTTTCATGATGAATTCATCACGAAAACACGCCTATATAATTTTGACCCCCTTGAACCCCAACTTTCATATAGTAAAACTGGGGTTTCCGGGGGTATACCTTATTTTTCTTATTTCTGCTCTAAAATATAGATTGTGGGTACTCGTTAGAACCGCCTCAATGAGGCAGTTCTAACCAGTGCACACAATCTATATTTTGAGCAGAAATAAGAAAAATATCACAATTTTTCATCCTAAAATTTTCTTTTTTTCGAGTGTTTGCGTAATGTTTAGCAGACATTATCTTTTTTTTTCTTATTTATCAGAGAAAATCAAATGATTCACATGAAAGGTCAAGCCTGACCTTCTCTGAAAAACAAAACAATATTGGAACAGACATGGTAATACGGAGATGGGACCTCGGTTTAAAGACTAATCTGAAAGTCTGGAGAAGCCCAGGATGGATCCTGCGACCCCTGTTTACAAGGTGATCGAGTAGCGTAACCACTACACCACAGAAGCTTCATAATATGATTGCTACAGACAATATTGGTGCTTTAAGAGTAATTAGAAAACCTGTTTTATTGCATTTGCAAACAAGACTGTGTGCACATCATTCTGTGCAGTCTGACCAGCACATACCAGTAACTCTTATCATGCTGTTCACGAAAACCCCTATCTTTGGAAACAGTGTAGATCCAGATCAGATGGCTTCTGAAGAAGCATTCTGAACCCCACTTTTATATAGTAAAACTGGGGTTTGCAGGGGTAAACCTTATTTTTCTTATTTCTGTTCTAAGATATAGATTGTGGGTACTCGTTAGAACCGCCTCGATGAGGCGGTTCTAACGAGTACCCACAATCTATATTTTGAGCAGAAATAAGAAAAACATCACAATTTTTCATCTGAAAATTTTCATTTTTTCGGCGATAAATGTGTCAATGTATTTGTATAGGCATGTTTTCGTAATGAATTCTGACAATTTGAGGACTTACTGCTTTAACAACTTTGTTTCACGACCCTGCAAGGAGTTGAAAAGGTGCAATGAATACCCGGTTGATCAGACTGCTCCTATACGATCAGGGTCTACACTATTCACTTAGTACCTGTCCCAGTACTTGAGACCATTACAGCATATTATTATTTCAAGACTGTTGCTTAGGTCTCTGTATAGTTGATTTTGTTTGTTTGATTTGAGGTTTAACATCCCTGTCAACACTGTAAAGGTCATTTTGGAGACGTTGCTTCCAATTTTGTAGGACTTTTACCCGACACTGAGATGAAATGACATCTCAAGCCCTGTCACCCAATGAAACCAATAGGGTTTATTAGCAAGGACGGTCCGCCTCACACGGCGGTTCCTGGACAGGCTTAGATCCTCTAAGTGGTTTACCTCTGTATAGTTGAACAGGCTGGTTTGTGTAAAGGCAACCAACTCAAATCACCATTATCACATTTAGTACCAGAAACCCCCAAACGGGTACCAGAGCAAACCGTGCAGGCCCAGATCAGATGCCGCAGAATGCGGCGTCTGATCAGGGCCTCCACTGTTTGCTAAAAGTTCAGCCATTTTCCTAATCAATTTTGAAGAAAACACAACCTGACACCACTAAATTTTGAAATGGCCTCCTGCTATATATAAGGAGGAAGATTCCATTTGGTACAAAAAGGGTTATGCAGGGTTTGATATCTCCCTATCTTCACTATCTCTTTGGCAAGACTTGTTACAGTTATTTCTTATCTTATAAGAAAAACTTTCCAAAAGACTGCTTACCTGAGCATACAAGTTGCTTCAGATATAAATCAGGGAAAAAGCATATAAATTATGAAATTGTCAGGCTATTTTTGTACTCACTGATGGAAATACCTTACTAATGAAAACAAATACCTGGCTGGTATGTTTGATGTGACCTGTTTTGTGTCAGTCAACCTAATTAGCAGATGACATGCTCTGCAGATGTCCTTGATGTGAACACATCCCTGAACTGAACACCCCAATACACCACACTTTGTATAGAGAAAACGGGTTTATTGGGGTATACTTTATTTGTCTTATTTCTGCTCCAAGACATAGGTTGTGGGTACTCGTTAGAACCACCTCATTGAGCCTATGTTTGCAGTACAAATAAGAAAAAAATCACCGATTTTCATCAGAAAAGTAGCCTTTTAATGCACTATGGCGCACAGGTTTCATCATGTTTATTTTTTTTTTCAAATCCGTTACACGGCTCTTTCAAGATTATTTAACTTATTTCGAGTCAATCGTAGGAAGGCGAAAACCACCGAGGTGATGACAATAGCTTGAGAGTTTTTCTTCGGAAAAACAGACAAGCTAAAATGACCGCAGGAATAGATATCATGATCAATCTCCATAAAAGAATAACTGCCTACTAGCTGACATGCATCCGACTAAGCTACTGTGGCATATGCTGAGATAGCACTACAAATTGGAAATGCATCTAATAATTAATGAAGATCATAATGTTGCTGTGAATATGTCCCTCTAATTGTGCAATGTTGTAGGTCTATTATGTTTATGACAGGTAGATGTGTAAGAATGTTGTAACATCTAACATAAATGCTTGTTCACTCACAGCTCGATCGTGGAAAATATAAGACAAATCAACGAAAAGCACTAAGTATGTAGATACAATTTAAAGAACTGTTGACCGTCACAGAGATATATCCTGCTGTTCAGGACAACCCCTACATTTGCAAACAGTGTAGATCCAGATCAGATTATACCAGGCTTCTGAAGAAGCCATCTGATCAGGATCTACATTATTTGACATTCAATTTAGGAATTTGTAGGAATAAAGGCTTGCAGAGTGATGCCAGACAGTGTTCCCGAGGGACGGATTTTTCTATCCACCCTCACACCCATATAGGATTCTTTTTCTTGCATACCATTACCGTCCATTTCTTAGCACGGATTTTTAATGCTGCAGTCACTTTGTTTACAGTATATATGTCTGCCATATTGTGATGACACTACAGGAATGTTTAACAATGTCATGTGACATGCTGTGACGTCAACCTTAACGACGGGGCAAATGACGTCGTATTCAACCAGTGCACTTACCAAATACGCCAGAATATTCAATTTTGGCTAAGAACTGACCAGGGTTAGAACAGAATTTCTATCCCAAGCTAAAACTATGGATTCCTTATTTTGGTGTGCAAGAAAATGTTATATAGATGTTAGTGGTGTGTGTGTTTTTCAGTTTTATGTCTCACCAACAGCTAAGGACATATGGAGACGGGACCTCGGTTTAAAGACTCATCCGAAAGTCTGGTGAAGCCCGTGATCGATCCTGCAATCCCTGGTTTGTTAGGCGAGAAGCATTAAATATTAAAAACCACTACACCACAGAGGCTTCTAAGTGGTTATTCAAACTCAAAATGTGGTGTTCTGTGGGCACAAAGCAGATTTAGACACCTTTACAAATGAGCCTACTTTGCTGGTTACATTCAATTACATGGTTACATGGACTTGTTAATGTCATGGCATGAAGACAGGATGCCTAATGTTACAGGTAGTCACTTCTGTTGAGAAATAAAACGGCTACACATGAAGACAATAAAACTAATGTTTTACAGCAAAAGAAACAATGTGAAGGCAATAAAACTAATCTCTTACTACTACAGAAACACATTATATCGTGCAAATGAAGCTATCAACACAAATGACAAACAATCTTAGGTAATAATTAACCCATTTGTACTGAATGGTATATTCTGGCTTATATACTGCAAGAGTCCATTGCCAAATTTAGGGGTTTCAGGCCGAGTTGAGTGAGTGAGTGTTCAAGTTTTACGTCTCACCAACAGCTAAGGTCATAGGGAGACGGGGCCTTGGTTTAAAGACTTATCCGAAAGTCTGGTGAAGCCGGGGATCAATCCTGCGACCCCTTGTTTACAGTTTACAAGGCAAGTACGTAGCATAACCACTACACCACGGAAGCTTCTATTGACAGGCCAAGTTATTTTTAGACATTTACTTAGATAATAACGGATATGTTCACCAATAGTGAAGGTGCCACATTTTGTGTCCTGTGATCTGGGTTTGCAGTTTCCCCCCCAAAAAATTGGGTTATAATGCCAGGTTATAAGAAATAAAATGATGAACAGATTGAAGAAGAACATTTTCAAAGTCCAATAAAATGGGGTCAACAATAACCCATTTTGTACCGGAAACCCCAAAACGGGTAAACTGGCAAAAAGTGCAGGCCCAGATCAGACGCGGCAGAATGCGGCGTCTGATCAGGGCCTCCACCGTTTGCTAAAAGTTCAGTCATTTTCCAAATAAATTTTGATGAAAACACATCTGGAGACCCCTAAATTTTTAAATGGACTCAAGCTATATATAAGGAGGAAGATTCCATTTGGTACAAAAAGGGTAAAATGTGGTCAACAATAAACCCTTATCCCACTGAACCAGGATTGCAAACAGTGAAGATCCTGGTGAAGAGGATGTCTATTTATAGGCATAAAATATACAGCACGATAACAAGTCCATGAAACGAAGACCCCCGCCCGCCCCCTAAACCCCACTTTATATAGAGAAAAGTGGGGTTTACCTGGGTATACATTATCTGTCTTATTTTTGCTCAAAAACATACAGGTAGATTGTGGGTACTCGTTAGAACCGCCTCAATGAGGCAGTTCTAACGAGCACCCACAATCTCTGTTGAAAGCAGAAATAATAAAGATGTTATCATTTTTACCATATATATCTATCCCTTTCTGACACCATGTTGGACGCCATTATTTCTTACTTTCCTAATGTCAAGTAATGTGATTGGTTGACAGACAAAAATGGGTTTGGCTAAATTAATTTATTCAGCATAGAACAATTTCTATGATTTGACCTAGTGACCTTGACCTACTCTTTGACCCGATATGACCCATATTCGAACTTGACTGAGATATTGTCGTGATGATCAGAATCAGAATCAGAATTGTTACTGGTAACACGTCAAACGACATTCATACACCAGGACCTGTGATATGGGAAGTTAGTCCCTAGCTCTAACCAAAGAGGTAAACTTAGCTACACAATCCTCAGCACCTTCAGCCGTCGAAATAATCGAATTGGGAAGGGCATTCCAATCTCTAATGGTTCGAGGGAAGAACGATTCTTTATAAATGTCCGTTCTTGCAGTAAGGGTCATTCTGATCAAGTCTGATCATGATTGGACCAACACTGTGGCTAATCTAGAACTTTAGGCGCCACGCACCACACACTATGGATGACGATGACGGACATCTCACAGTCACAAAAGCTCAGGAATAGATCTATGAAGAAGTTAGCTTTGAGGTCCCACCCACACTTATTAAGGCAGGCTGGCACCCATATCCCTATAATTGTGAACTTAATATATAGCCCCAGCCAGCTCTTACATGGTTTTATCTCACATCCTCTAATTCAGCAATATCATTTAATTTTCTGGCATATTAAAAACACTAACATTTTTACACCAATTATTCAATTTTATGTTGATACAACAGATAACTAATTTTTTGACTACTTAGACTTGCAAAGAAGCCTTATACAAAATAATTCATCATGCAAATGTGCTTTTATCTAACAAAGGTAATTTCATCTATTTCATAAAATTTGCTCTCAGCTTAAGGATACATAACACTTGTGAAGTGATCTGAAAATTGCATCCATCAAAAAATCACTATAGATCAAAGAGAAGGTATAGATAATCATTAAGAAGTTTGTGTTTATGTTTTTTGTTGGAAACTTAGAAAACATAACCCTTATCTTGCTGTTCACGACAACCCCTATCTTTGCAACAGTGTAGATCCAGATCAGATAAAGCCATCTGATCAGGATCTACACTGTTTGGCATTCAGTTTATGAATTTGTAGCAATAAATTACATCAAGTAATTTGATTGGTTGATAGACAGAAATGGGCGTGGCTTAAATGAATATTCAGCAAGATAAGGGTTAAAGCATACAAGTTAAAAACAGACTTTTACTAAGACAATGGTAGGTATCAAGAACAAGTGTGTGTGTGTTTGCATGTGTGTGTACACTCATGCATGTGTGCATGCATGGAGTGGAAATAATGGTTCAGTCTCGTAACATCCATCGTGATAACAAGTCAGTTTGCGATAAGCATCCCTTGCAAATCCCAGTTTATACAGAGAAAAAGTGGGCTTAACCCATTGTATACTGGGGGACTCTTTGCTATACGTTGGACAAGTCCAAAGTTGGTCAAATAAGGGGTGTCAGGTCTATTTTTTCGCTTTTATCCTATTTTTGATGGAAAATTCTGATAGCAAATAGTGCAGGCCCTAATCAGACACCACATTCTGCGGCATCTGATCTGAGCCTGCACTGTTTGCCCCCCCACATGCAATATCAGTTGCTTATTTCTGCTCAAATACATAGATTGTGTGTGTGAAAACAATTTTCCTTAATTTATTTAGAAAATGACAGAACTGTAGGCAAAGGCCCTGACCAGATCCCTGTCTCAGTATAGTAGTCGCAGTTAAGATTGACTATATAGGCGGAGCTAATATATGTCAAATTCGCTGAGTTCACCAGAAGATTGGGTAGAGTGACTTTTGCATGCTTTCTTCAAGCGGATGAAATGGTCATAATTACGCCACAGCTATGCTTGTGTTACAGTTGAATTCACATAATCGGGTGACTTGGTTTACCTTTTTGTTAATGGAAGTACAAACGATAGCTCCGCCTAGTCAATCTTATCTGGGACTACTATACCTGTGTCCTGTTTTCAGGTTGATCACCCCCCACCCTCCAGCTCTTTATCTAGCACTTCAGATTCTTGGCATATTACATCCACATAATTCCAAAGTAACTGAAGATGCTTAAAATGAAAATAAATGTTATTAATTTTGAAGGAGCAATTGTAAGGGCACTCTATCATAAGCAGAGTTGTAAGTGCAATAATATTAACTGAAATCTAGAAAATTTTAATTAATTTTCATATTTGTGAGTTATACCTACGATACATCTGAATAGTGCTATCAGTCGGTTCACCCGACAACCGCAGACAAAAAAGAAAAAAGTACTGGAAGAAGTCCGGTCTTTAGACTCCCGCACCGTTCGGAAGCGTAAGCCAACAACAGGTGCTACAAACAATTTTACCGAAGCAGAACAACGGTAACTGAGGGGAGGTGGAGGGAGTATGATTCAGATGTATCATAGGTATAACTCACAAATATGAAAATTAATTAAAATTTTCTAGATTTGTTTCGTTAAACCTACGATACATCTGAATAGTGCTGATTGCAACATTAATGGATGGTGGGACTTAGTAAGAGTAGACTTACCAAGTCGAAGAAAAAGCTATTTCCGCCGTTAAGACATTGACCATGGAGCTGGGATACAAAGTCTCACACCGCGAAAAAATTCTCTTTTCTTCATTTTTTTTTTTTTTTTTCGTTCTTAAAATACCAAGTTTCACCATGTATATACAAATTTACATGATCCTACATGTACATAAGGAAACTGTAAACAAACATCTCTAGGATACAGGCACAACTACTGATTGTGCTGCAACCACAGGGCCTAAACTGGCCAGGCTACTTGCCATTGCAGAAGTTTCTCTCAAATAGAATCTAATAAAAGAATTCTCAGAGGACCAAAACCCAGCTTTGACAACATCATCTAAAGGAACCCTATTAGACCAAGCCCAAGAGGAAGCTACAGCCCTAACCTCGTGTGCATTGACTGATGTCAGTTCCAAATTGTTAGCAGCATATGCAAGTTTAATGGTCTGAACAATCCACCTAGAAATAGTATCACAAGATATCTCTTTCTCATAAGAATCTAAGTGAGAAATGAACAGCCTCTTACGACCCTTTCTCCTAGGAGTGACCCTGTCAAGATAGATCCTTAAAGCTCTGAACGGACAGAGCAAGGGATTGACATCCTGACCTGTGAGACATGGGACTGAAATTGGACAGCTTACGACTGAAGGGAGCTGGTTTTTTGCAAGAAAACCTGGGAAGGAACACAAACTGACCGAACCATCTGATAACTGAGTGCAAGTTGCAGAAAATGCATGCATTTCACTGCGTCTACGACCGGTGGCAAGAGCAGTAAGAAATACAGTTTTGAAGGTTAAATCTTTAAACCCGCAACTCTGAAGAGGTTCAAAGATATCACTGACAAGAGCGGAAAGAACTAAAGCAAGATCCCATTTTGGAAAATGAGCCTTAGTTCTAGGGCGTTCCAATTCAAAACTTCTAACCACATCTGACAAAATTGGCTGGTTAGAAAAATCAATCCGAGAAACCTGCTTAAGGGTAGTTGAAATCGCAGAACGATATTCCTTAACAGTAGCGGGTGAAAAGTTCTTATCGTGTAAAGAAACAAGAAATTCTCCAAAATCATTTACAGTAGGACTGAAGGGATCCACTTCCCTGCAGCCACACCAATCCAGCCAAGACTTCCATCTGTAATCGTACAGATTGTTGGTGGAAGGTCTCTTCGCTGAGTAGATTCGTCTGGCAACTGATTCAGAAATGCCTGACGCCTGCATGTGTTGTTGCATAGCAACCAGGCGTGAAGACAGAACACCTGAGGGGTGGGATGCAACATTCTGGATATAGGTTGAAACAATAGATCCCTCCTTGCTGGTAGAGATAGAGGAGGGGCTATGATCAAGGATAATAGAAGAGGATACCACGCTTGTCCCTCCCAAAGTGGTGCTATTAGACAAACTAAGCATTCTTCGTTCTGAACCTTCTTCAAACACTGAAGAATGAGAGGAAATGGGGGAAAGGCATATGCCCACAGACCCCTCCAACTCAGATTCAGGGCGTCTATTGCATACGCCTCTGGATCTGGAGCGGGAGACACAAACAACTGTAACTTCCTGTTCAGGCGTGTGGCAAACAGATCCAAATGTGGGGTACCCCAAATTTGGAAAATCTGGTCTGCTGTCTGTTGCCTTAGAGACCATTCTGTCTGAACAATGTTCCCTTTCCTGCTCAGGCAGTCGGCCAAGGCATTTAGACGACCGGGTAAATGCCGCGCTTTGACATGGACCCTGTTCTTGGCACACCATAATGCAATCTCTACTGAAAGATTGCACAGAGTGTACGAATGAGACCCCCCCCTTGCCTGTTGATATACGCCGACACTGTTGTGTTGTCTGTCATCAGAAGCACAGAGTGACCATGTATGTGGGAAGCGAATGCCTGAAGAGCAAGCGAAACCGCTTTCAATTCCAGAACATTGATGTGCTGAGATTTCAACTCTAGGGACCAGAATCCTGACGCCATCAGAGATTCCATGTGTGCACCCCAGCCCTCTAGACTTGCATCTGTAAACAATTGCAGATCGGGGGTGGGGTGATGGAGAGGGGACATGGACATTAGAAACTCCAAGTCTGTCCACTGCTTGACTGCTTTGACGAACCAAGGACCTAACGGAATCCTGTCGTCCCACAAAGCCAGTCTCTGACACCATCTCTCTTTGAGTTCCCACTGAAGAGGCCTCTTGAATGCCCTCCCCAGGGGTAGGAGATTGGCCATGGACTCCATCTGACCCAGAATGGAATGCAACTGTCGAGCTGTGGCATGTTTGGCTCCTAAGTTTTTGAACAGTATCTTGCGAAAGGATAGGATTCTGTCCTGTGACGGTCCTATCAAAGCAGCTCTTAGGTTGACTCGAGCTCCAAGAAACTGGAAATTCTGAACAGGAACTAGCTCTGATTTCTCCCAGTTGGGAAGAAAACCTAGATTGAGGATAATGCTCAGAAGCCTTCTGCTGTGAAGCCATGATAGGGTTTCTGATACAGAAGGTTGTAACCAGTCGTCCAGGTAAGCATGAACCCGAATACCCTGACGACGAATGTGGACCAGCACCGTTTTCAATACGCGAGTGAAGACATAAGGACTTACAGAAAGCCCAAATGGAAGAACTCGGAATTGATACAGTTTCCCTTCGAAGAAGAAGCGAAGGTAGCGTCAAGACCTGCGATGAATCAGTATATGAAAATAGGCGTCCTTCAGATCTAAAGACGTTACCCAGTCGTCCTTCTGAAGAGCCAGTCTGATTGATTCTAACGTCTCCATTTTGAAGTGAGGACATAGAACAAACTGGTTCAGACGGGACAGATCTATGACTGGTCTCCATCCCCCTGACCTCTTTGATACCAGAAAAATCCGGCTGAAAAAGCCTCGTTTTGGATGGAAATCCTTGACTTCCTCTATAGCATGTTTTTGGAGCAATGATGTTACTTCTTCTCTCAAAATCCCCATCTTGAGGGGATCCTGAGGCATGCGAGTACACCACTTTGGAGGGAACCGAAATAGTCGTGGTGGGACACTTAACTGAATGCGATACCCACTTCGGATTATAGAAAGCGTCCAAACATCCGAAGTAATCTTTTCCCAGGCCTCTAGGAAGAAAGAAATTCTTCCTCCTGATGGCAGGTCTGATCTTGGGACCTGATTTTCGTAAGAGCTGGATGCCCTTACCCTTAATGTAGAGACCTGGGAACCGAAGTGGGCACCCCTATGGGGCATTGGGCTTGGTTACTTTACCTCTACCTCTACCCCTGCCCTTACCAGGATTACGAACTCCACTGTTTCTTTTCGGAATTCTGGGCAATCCTTGGGAGACACTGGAGGCTCTGGAAGAATCAGGGCCTACTGTGGCATTAAGTTCACCCAAAGTTGACTTAGTTGGAGTCTCTGAAACCTTAGGACCTTTTCTCTTGAAGCCAGGTTTATTAGCACCCACAACTGCCATCTGAAGAGATCTATGAGCAAGACCCTCTTTGTACTGTTTCACCACCTCCGGAAACTTCTCTCCAAAAATGGTAGAAGATTCCATCGGTTGTACTCTAAGAGACTGTTTCATGTCTGAGTCTAAATCAGAAACAGCTAAACAAGCATCCCTACGAGCCAAAAGCGGTCCCACAGCCAACCTGGAAAAAATCTCTACCAGGTGTGACTGTGTGTGTGTGTGTGTGTGTGAATTCGGGTTTAACGTCGCTTTCAACAATTTTTCAGTCATATCACGACGGTGTCTGGTTGCGACAGGGAGCTCAATGCTCACGTTTATAGTGCTGCCTCACTGAAGTATCATGTCCCAGACACATTACATGATACCACACCCAGTCACATTATCCTGACACTGGATCGACCAGTCCTAGCTCTACCCCGTAAATCTGAGTGCCAAACGAGGAGCAGCTAGTACCCAGGTGTGACTGAGAAATAGCAACAGCCTGAAGATATCTGGAAACCTCAAGCATGTCATCCTTGGAACATGACTCTTGCTGTATAGTCTTAAGCGTACCACACAGAAACATTTCTGAGTGGGAAGCCACTTGTATTCCTGTTCTCGCCAGTTTCTCCCAGTTCTCAAGAGTTGAAAACTGAAGAGTATGCGAAGTAGGAATCGAAGACCCTTGCTTCAAGACATCCCTCAATCCTGGGTTAACAGATGGTGGATCCATGTTAATCATAGGATTTAAAGCTTCATAAGAAGAAGCTTGAAAAATCTTAGGCTTACTGTTTATAGAAACAAAAGAGCCTGTCTTGAATCCTTTTGGATAATTAGGAAGTGGAGACATTGGGACTTCCTCTTCTCCTTTCAAACGCTTATCCATCTTTCCCATAGAAATGGACACACTGCTTGACTGAGGAAGCGCTAGAGAAGTTTCCTCAGCTTCCTCAGGATTTTTAAAGAAGTCAAGAGCCGAAGCTCCAACAGACTTGCTTTTAACTTCTGGTCTACGACATATGTCAGGGCCTAGTCTAGACCGGAGTTTTGCAATAGCCTCCTTGTATGAAAGACTGTCCTTAGGAGATTCTGATTCCCGGTCCTCTTGATCTTCAGGATCAGAATATCCTATTCTCTCATCTTCCCCAACACAAAGTTGAAGCTGATCTCCTGAATCTTCATGAACAACAGCATGTTGACCAGAAGAATTTACGGTAGAAACAACTGAACTAGGGTTCACATTTGTTGAACCTTGAACAGTTGATGATGGGTTAGGAAAAGTGTCCATACGAGAGGACAATTCCCTCAGAAGCTGGCCCAGCTGTTCCACCAATTTCGATAAAGCAGAAACAGCAGGATCATCTAAAGTCCTAGGCCTAGAGACAGACCTAGACCGATGTCTATACTGTCTAGATCGAGAACGCCTAGGTCTTGAACCTGATCTAGATAACCTAGACCTGTGATGCCTGTATCTAGACCTAGATCTCGAGGATCTACGTCTATGACCATGATGTCTATGCCTAGGTCGGGAAAGAGATCTCGACCTATGCCTAGACTTCAGTTTCCGGCTTGATCTTCCTCTAGAATCAGAATAAGAATCAGAGCCGGAATCTGACCTATATCTCTTACTGAGTGAAACTCTAGACCTAGGCTGGATGTCTTGCCTAGGTTTAGAGTATCGAGCAGTAGCCCTGGAACCTGTGTCCTGTTCAACCGACACATAGCTGTCAAGACTAGGTTCCCGTCTGGGCGTAAGTTCCTCACCTTCACTATCGTGTGGCGAAACTTCATGAGCCGGAGAGAGCGTACTCTGCTGAGACTCATGATGACCGCCTGTCTCTGAATTTCCTGAACCAATGGCAGTCGTAACTGGCATATCGGTCGGAAACAGAGAAGTGGAGTCCTTCCCAAGATCTTTAACAGGTACATGGGAAGGATTGTTCTTTCCAGGACCATTTTCAGGAACCTGGGAAGAAGCAAAACTCCTGGGTTTGAAGGCTGCCTTTGCCTGTGCAGATCTCTGTAAACACTTGGAAAATTTTTTCCAAAGTTCATCTGACCAATCCGCACATACCTCACAAGTGGATGTCTGAGAGCATGCATAATTTCTGCATGCCCTACAAACAGAATGGTTATCCCAATATGGCATAATCTTCGCACACTTACCATTTATTCCAGGGCAGTGCTTGTTTTGATGACTCATCCTGAAATGGCTGAAAACAGGACTACAGATCAAAAGAAAATTATACCAGAAGGAAAAACAACAAAAAGAAAACAGAACAAAAGAAACTAAGAACGGAAAAAACAAGAATCCGAACTTATGAACGTAACGAAAATCCCAACTAGGTCGGTAGACCGACAAAGTCAGAATAATAAATAATACAAGAAAACAATATGAAATGGTTTTACTTGATGAGAAAACACTGTAGAAAATAGTCTGCGAACGGGTGAGACCTCGTTTACCCACAACGGCTTCTATACTCGAGAAAATATCTCTCCGACAAAACGTGTCTTGTCTCCTGAAGCGCAGAGGTAAAATTGTTTGTAGCACCTGTTGTTGGCTTACGCTTCCCAACGGTGCGGGAGTCTAAAGACCGGACTTCTTCCGGTACTTTTTTCTTTTTTGTCTGCGGTTGTCGGGTGAACCGACTGATAGCACTATTCAGATGTATCGTAGGTTTAACGAAACAAATCCTAATGTTACATTTCTTGGAGTATGATCAAGATATAAGCTGTTAATTCCATGGAAGAAACATTAAATATTGGTTGATTCTGACTCACTAAATATTGGGTGTATTGGGTAATGTTAAATATTGGTTCTGATACATGTTGATAACTCACTCAATATTGGGTGATAGAAACATTAAATATTGGGTGATGCTGACTCACTAGATATTGGGTGATGGAAACATTAAATATTGGGTGATGCTGACTCACTAGATATTGGGTGATGGAAACATTAAATGTTGGGTGATGCTGACTCACTAAATATTGGGTGATGGAAATAGTAGATATTGAGTGATGTTGAACATTAAATATTGGTACTAATACATGTTGATAACTCACTCAATATTGGGTGATGGAAACATTAAATATTGGGTGATGCTGACTCACTAGATATTGGGTGATGCAAACATTAAATATTGGGTGATGCTGACTCACTAAATATTGGGTGATGGAAACAGTATATATTGGGTGATGTTGAACATTAAATATTGGTTCTGATATCATAACTCAAATATTGGGTGATGGAAACATTAAATAATGGGTGAAGCTGAAACATTTTACATTTATAGTATACCCATAATGATTTTATTCAAAAGTCTCTTAAATTAAAGTTTCTGTTGTTTTTTTTTTTATAATTATTATTATTATTATCATTATTATTAAATTAATGTTACAATTAGTTACACAGACTATGGTTACGCTACTCGCCTTGTAAATCAGAGATCGCAGGATCGATCCCGGGCTTCTCCAGACTTTCGGATGAGTCTTTAAACCGAGGTCCCGTCTCCGTATGACCTTAGCTGTTGGTGGGACGTAAAACTAAAACTCACTCACTATACAGACTATGGCTACTAAATCAGTGGAGTTGTTCTAACAAAAAGCACAATCTACATTTTTTTTATTGTGGGGAGGGTCCAAATTCAGGAAAATTGATGTACTATACCCTTGTAAATTCCACTTTTTGCAACATAAAAGTTGCGTGTTATATCACATGGACTTGTCAAGACAATGACTTAACCCTTGTTCTGCTGAATATTTATATAAGCCACACCCACTACTCATTATTAGTCAATCAGATTACTTGATTCAAATTATTGCAACAAATTCACAATCTGAATGACAAACAATGTAGATCCTGATCAGATGGCTTCTTCAGAAGCCATCTGATCTGGATCCACATTGTTTGAAAGGTAAGGCATATCCGGGCTCAGCAGGACAAGGGTTAATTACATAACAATGGCTCCCGGGTACAGTAACATTGGCTGCCAGGCACAGAAAAGACACATACAAGAGGGCCCAGAGGGCCCTGGTTCGCTCACCTGATCCAAAGCATAACAAGTGGGCCCCGGGCAGGGTCAATTTTGGCCCCAGGGCTAAAATTTGAACAATCTTGGTAGAGGTCCACAAGATGAAGCTTCATATCTAATATGAAAGACCTGGGCTTTCTGGTTTCAGAAAAGAAGATTTTAAAGGTTTACCCAGCATATAGAAGTCTATGTAAAACAAGATTTTCCCTATATAAGTCTATGTAAAACCAAAGGGCCCCGGAGCGGGTGCATTTTTGGCCCCAGGGCTATAATTTGAACAATCTTGGTAGAGGTCCACTAGCTGAAGCCTCATAACAAATATCAAAGACCTAAGCCTTGTGTTTCAGAGAAGATGATTTTTAAAGATTTTCCCTATATAAGTCTATGTAAAACCAAAGGGCCACATGGCGGGGGCATTTTTGGTCTCAGGCCTATAATTTGAACAATCTTTATAGAGGTCCACTAGCTGAAGCGTCATTACAAATATCGAAGACCTAAGCCTTGTGGTTTCAGAGAAGAAGATTTTTCAAGATTTTCCCTATATAAGTCTATGTAAAACCAAAGGGCCCCGGAGCGGGGGCATTTTTGGCCCCAGGGCTATAATTTGAACAATCTTGGTAGAGGTCCACAAGATGAAGCTTCATACCAAATATCAAAGACCTGGGCCTTGCAGTTTCAGAGAAGAAGATTTTTAAAGATTAAAAATTCCCTATATAAGACTAAGTAAAACAAAAGGGCCCTGGTGCGGGGGCATTTTTTGCCCCAGCACTATAATTTGAACAATCTTGGTAATGGTCTACTTGATGAAGCTTCATACCAAATATCAAAGACCTGGGCCTTGCGGTTTCAGAAAAGAAGATTTTTCAAGATTTTCCCTATATAAGCCCATGTAAAACCAAAGGGCCCCCGTGCAGGGGGCATTTTTAGCTCCTGCACTATAATTTGAACAATCTTGGTAGGGGTCCACTAGATGAAGCTTCATACCAAATATCAAAGACCTGGGCCTTGCGGTTTCAGAGAAGAAGATTTTTCAAGATTTTCCCTATATAAGCCCATGTAAAACCAAAGGGGCCCCCATGCGGGGGCATTTTTAGCTCCAGCACTATAATTTGAATAATCTTGGTAGGGGTCCACTAGATAAAGCTTCATACCAAATATCAAAGACCTGGGCCTTGCGGTTTCAGAGAAGAAGATTTTTCAAGATTTTCCCTATATAAGCCCATGTAAAACCAAAGGGCCCCCGTGCGGGGGCATTTTTTGCTCCAGCACTATAATTTGAACAATCTTGGTAGGGGTCCACTAGATGAAGCTTCATACCAAATATCAAAGATCTGGGCCTTGCGGTTTCAGAGAAGAAGATTTTTAAAGATTTTCCCCATATAAGTCCATGCAAAACCAAAGGGCCCCCATGCGGGGGCATTTTTGGCCCCATCACTATAATTTGAACAATCTTGGTAGGGGTCCACTAGATGAAGCTTCATACCAAATATCAAAGACCTGGGCCTTGCGGTTTCAGAGAAGAAGATTTTTTAAGATTTTCCCTATATAAGCCCATGTAAAACCAAAGGGCCCCCGTGCGGGGGCATTTTTAGCTTCAGCACTATAATTTGAACAATCTTGGTAGGGGTTCACTAGATAAAGCTTCATACCTAATATCAAAGACCTGGGCCTTGCGGTTTCAGAGAAGAGTTTTAAAGATTTTCCCTATATAAGCCCATGTAAAACCAAAGGGCCCCCGTGCGGGGTCATTTTTGGCCCCAGCACTATAATTTGAACAATCATGGTAGGGGTCCACTAGATGAAGCTTCATACCAAATATCAAAGACCTGGGCCTTGCGGTTTCAGAGAAGAAGATTTTTCAAGATTTTCCCTATATAAGCCCATGTAAAACCAAAGGGCCCCCATGCGGGGGCATTTTTAGCTCCAGCACTATAATTTGAACAATCTTGGTAGGGGTCCACTAGATGAAGCTTCATACCAAATATAAAAGATCTGGGCCTTGCGGTTTCAGAGAAGAAGATTTTTAAAGATTTTCCCTATATAAGCCCATGTAAAACCAAAGGGCCCCCTGTGCGGGGGCATTTTTGGTCCGAGCACTATAATTTGAACAATCTTGGTAGGGGTCCACTAGATGAAGCTTCATACCAAATATCAAAGACCCGGGCCTTGCTGTTTCAGAGAAGAAGATTTTTCAAGATTTTTCCTATATAAGCCCATGTAAAACCAAAGGGCCCCCATGCGGGGGCATTTTTAGCTCCAGCACTATAATTTGAACAATCATGGTAGGGGTCCACTGGATGAAGCTTCATACCAAATATCAAAGATCTGGGCCTTGCGGTTTTAGAGAAGAAGATTTTTTAATATTTTCCCCATATAAGCCCATGCAAAACCAAAGGGCTCCCGTGCGGGGGCATTTTTGGCCCCAGCACTATAATTTGAACAATCTTGGTAGGGGTCCACTAGATGAAGCTTCATACCAAATATCAAAGACCTTGGCCTTGCGGTTTCAGAGAAGAAGATTTTTTAAGTTTTCGGTGAAAAAAATCTATTTTTGGCTCCTGTGACCTATATAAGCAATGGACCGGAACCATTTGAACAACTTTGAAAGGGGACCACCTAAGGATCATTCCTGTGAAGTTTGGTCAAAATCCGATCAGTGGTTTAGGAGGAGATGTCGTTTGAAGAAAAGTTTACGGACGCACGGACGCACGCACGCACGGACGGACGACGGACGACGGACGACGGACAAAAAGTGATCCCAAAAGCTCACCTTGTCACTACGTGACAGGTGAGCTAATAAAACAATGTGGATTCATAATCTGTGCTAATGATGTGATAATGAAACCCATTCTTTGGGTCTGACTTGACAAGAGACAAACGGGCCTGCTCAGCTACACAGTCTTTCATTAAGGGTATTGAAGTTTAGGCAGAGAAACTAGATCGAGGTATCCAAGTAGTAAACACAGAGGCGTGCAGGATGATCTTTCTTTAACCCATTGTATATGAGTGGACTCTTCCATTGCTATATGTTGGACAAGTCCATTTGTCATATAAGGGGTGTCAGGCCTATTTTTTCGTGGTTTTTTTTTTCTCTATTTTTGACCGAAAATTCTGTTAGCAAAATTAGTGCATGCCCTGATTAGACGCCGCATTCTGCGGCATCTGATCTGGGCCTGCACTGTTTTTCATGGTACCCCTTTAGGGTCCACCCAGCCCCACATGCAATAGGAAATGATTAGAACAGATTTCCTCAAGGCATGGCACATATTATGCAACATGTTTTATTGACTAATGCCTTACATGTCAGTCAAACAATGCTTCCAGAAACACTGTAACCAGATTACCTTACTATTATTAACATTCATAATTCATTGTGCCTTCTCAAGCAAAAAAGAGCTTTTGCATGTAGGCACCTAGTCTGGCTCCAGACCATTTCTTTACTTCTACTCTCTTTCTTTTAGGGACAAAAAGCTTGCATAGCTTATAGAATTTTGTTTTACTGCAGTCCCTTCAGGGTAACTTGAATTTGGATTAAAGAGGAACAGGATAAAATAATGTAAAGAATGAGAGAGATGGATATAAAACAAAAACGACTGGAGCCAGTCTAATAGGCACCCATAGTGTAAAGATACAGATTAATTACCGGTAGCCCTCACCCAAGCAATCTGGTCGAAAAGTTTTAAAATGCTGAACAAATGGAAACCGTCAATTCAGAGCATCTTCATGACTGCCAATGATGACTCAACAGTGAATCAACATGGAAATATTTTCAATATTGTTTCAATGTTGATTGCTTGGTCTTATTCTGACTGTGACTGGGTACCAGGCAGATTTGACTGCATGCAGCATGCATGTGTTTTAAGATGTACTTCCATTTGTCAGGGCTCACACATGTAATGTGTTTATTTTTAATATTTCTGCAGCTTAATTTCCCTGAGTCCACGGGATCAATTTGTTTACTGAACCAATTTATTTTTCCATTCCCATTTTTTTTTTGTTAGTTTCCACTGAGGTTTAAAATGTCACTGTCAACACTATTCAGGTCATTTAGGAGACTTTGCTTCCGATTTTGTGGAACTAAATTACTTGACATTGAGATGAAATAGCAACTTATGCCCTACCACCCAAAGAAACTACCAGGGTTTAAGGGATGGTCTGATTAACTTGCATCTGTGAGTTTGTCTGGGCAGGGTTACCAGTTTTAGCTCTGTGCACAACAAGCACCTGCATGCAGACAAATCTATTTCTCCATTTGTCCTGATGGGCAGGCTCTACTGTGCCCAGGTACTGCCTGACACATAGGCACTGCCTGGTCCTCAAAATCAAACTAGTTGATTTTGCTATATAGCAGTATGAGAGTACATTATACCAGCTATTAAAATAGAGTAAACAGTCCATCACAAGATGAGTCCAATATTTGGAGACATTACTATACAATTTCATGCTTGTATTCATTGCTACAGCAACTGGCAAATGGAGAAGTTATTAGCAGTTACAAAGGAAATGTCAGTTTCTGATAACAAAAGGATAAACAATCAATCAAGGGTGATTCAGTCTTGACTGATTCCTGATCAATGAGGCTTTGTAAAGCTTACATTTCTCTGAGAAAATGTTTGGTCATCAAAACTGACAAAACAGATAACCCTTTTTGTACAAAATGGAATCTTCCTCCTTATATACAGCAGGAGTCCATTTCAAAATTTTGGGGTGTCAGGTTGTGTTTTCTTCAAAATTTATTTGGAAAATGGCTGAGCTTTTTGCAAACAGTGTAGGCCCTGATCAGACGCCGCGTTCTGCGGCGTCTGATCTGGGCCTGCACTTTTTGCCAGGGCACCCGTTTTGGGGTTTCTGGTACAAAATGGGTTATTTAGGTAGCTAAAGATCTTGATATGATGGATGAGTTCCTTATCATCCTTCCTGAGATTTCCACTTATCCTCACCCCTTTAGAGACTTGTCTGACACTCTTTGAGGGTGGTCACCATCAAAACAAGTGTTGCAACAATCAATCACACATTAACCCTTATCCTGCTCAATATTCAGTATGGCCACACCCATTTCTGACTTTGAACCAATCAGATTACTTGATATAATTTATTCCTACAAAATCATAAACTGAATGTCAAGCTGAGTAGATCCTGATCAGATGGCTTCAGAAGCCATCTGATCTGGATCTACACTGTTTGCAAAAATAGGGGTTGTCGTGTACAGCAGGATATTAGGGTTAATAATTGTAACTGTTAAAGAACCAAGGAAAACTGCAGCACACATTCATTTTAGTATGTTTTTTTTTTCATGAGGATAACATACCTGTGTGACATAGTTAATTTATTCACATTTCCAAAATGGCTACTTTTCTGACAAAAATACGTCATATTTTCCTTATTTACACTGCAAAAATAGGTTGTGTGTGCTCGTTAGAGCCCCTTCAATTTCTAACGAGTACTCCATTTTGTGTAGTTGCAATATAGCTTCTGGCTTGAAGAAATATATGGGCTGCATGATGCTTCCACGTAGAGCTGAAACCGACCCGCACACGAGTACTGGTAAACCGCTTAGAGGATCTAAGCCTGCCCAGGCAAAGTGGTGCGAGTTGGCCCGGCCATGCTTATAAACCCTATTGGTTTCTTTGGGCGACAGGGCTTGAGATGTCATTTCATCTCAATGTTGGGTAAAAGTCCCACAAAATTGGAAGCAACGTCTCCAAAATGACCTTTTACAGTGTTGACGGGGACATTAAACCTCAAATCAAACAAACAAACAAAGCAATATAGCTTCTAAGTAACTATAGGAATTTTGTGATAAAGCAAGCGGAAAGAGGTCAGACTACTTTCTGCCCATTCTTATCTATAATCAGTGGTCAGCCAATTTCCATCATTATCTTCTGGCATTTTATGACAAAATCCTATAAATATGATAAATTATATCAGCAACAGATGAGGATATGAAATCTATTTGGTATATCTGTCTCTTGAAGCTGCTTGCAGTTGTTACAGTGCTGAAAGCTACAGGCCAATAAAATAGATTTCAGCAATTTTGGTGATGCTTTTATGACAGTGGGCTTGAATGACACCCTAATTTTGTGGTATCAGTGAATGATTGATGCAAGTGAATATTATTGGGTCCTTCTGACAAACAATCCACCCAAAGTTGATAATACTACAAGGTGGAATGTACATGTATAGAAATGAAAATCACTACCTTAACCTCCCTACTGTTGGTACGAATGGCCAATTTATTGGGAAACCATTTGCATAACGACATTGTTTCGAGTACATGTATTGCTGTTGTCCATGTGACTATTACTGATCAGCAATGTCTGAAATCATTCAAAATTGCATATACTGTATTGATCCTTATTACTGGGACAGACAGGCCTAAGCAAACAGTGCAGACCCAGATCAGACTAAGCAGTCTGATCAGTATCTACACTGTCTGCACCTTTTGAGCCCCTTTCTGATGTGTTAAAATTTTAGTGAGACTTACAGCAAGTCCTGAAGGAGAATTACATCAAGTCCTCAAGGTGTCCCAATTTTTAGAATGTTTATTGTATCTATGAGTAGTCTCAGCTCATGTTTGAGACTGATGCTGGGTCTCATATTCATATATCAGTACACCAATGTTTGATTCCCTCTAAAATAGGGCCTTTTGATCAGGGCTTTCACAGAAATGTTTGCTTCTAAAAATAATCCAAAACTAGATCGCGCAGTTGATGGTGTACCATCGCAAATACCCGCTTTTTCTATGAATAACACTAAGGACTATGTATCAGCTAGCCAAAACTACATGTAAGTTAAAAAAAGTTGCAAAAGAAAATTAAGCCCCCCCCCCCCCCCCCCACACACACACACACATATTGTTTTTGGTGCGGATCCCGTTTGCGTAGGTGTCAGCGTAGTCTGTTTGAAGCACTATATCTCCTGAACCTATGGATGGATTTTGACCAAACTTGCAGAGACACATCACTAGAATGGAAGAAAACAGTCATTAGGTCATGATGACCTTGTCCTCATTTTCAAGGTCACAGCGACCCAAAAACAGACATTTTTGGGCCAAAAATGGCTTGTCTGCACTCTATCTCATACATGAATTGACTGATTTTAGTCAAACTTGGTACAATATATCATTACAACATACCACAGACTTGATTAGATTTTGGTGACCATGGCCTCATTTTTAAGGTCACAGCTACCCCAAAACAGTCATTTTTGCACTATATCTCATTAATGAATTGATTAATTTTAGTCAAACTTGGTACAATATATCATTACAACTAACTGCAGATTTGATTAGATTTTGGTGACCTTGGCCTCATTTTAAAGGTCACAGCGACCCCAAAACAGTCATTTTTGGCAAAAAATGGCTTGTCTGCACTCTATCTCATTAACAAATTGATTAATTTTAGTCAAACTTGGTACAATAAATCATTACAACATACCACAGATTTGATTAGATTTTGGTGACTTTGACCTCATTTTCAAGGTTACAGCAACCCCAAAACAGTCATTTTTGGCCAAAAATGGCTTGTCTGCACCCTACCTCATTAACAAATTGATTGATTTTTGTCAAACTTGGTACATAATCATTACAACAAACCACAGATTTGATAAGATTTTGGTGACCCTGACCTTTTTTCAAGGTCACAGCACCCAACAAACAGTCAATTTTGGGCCAAGGCCAAAAATGGCTTGTTTGCAGCTTACATTTTGGTGATTTTAACCTAGTTATTAAAGTCAAATGGGTGTTTAAGATATATTTATGGTGGGGGGCATTGTTTTCCTCTGAAAACATTTCTAGTTCTATACTGATAAGCAAAGTTTCAGAAGTGTAACTCCTATTGTTAGAAGATATGGCAAAGTCATACTTTTTGACCTTTGACCTTGGGGTTATGTTGAGGTCCACTAAAGGGGTACCTTGGCAAAGAGTGCAGGCCCAGATCAGATGCTGCAGAATGTGGCGTCTGATCAGGGCCTGCACAATTTGATAACAGAACTTTCAATCAAAATTAGAATAAGAATGAAACCAAGAGGGCCATGATGGCCCTGGATCGCTCACCTGATCCTATTGTACAAACGGAATTGTGGGTAATATATGGTGGAGTGGAGGGTTTGAGCAATTTGGTTGGACCCAAAGACCATTTCTGTGAAATTAATTCAAAATCAGTCTGCCTGTTTAGGAGTAGAAGTCATTTTGAGAAGAAGCCATTTTTGATGAAATGACATCTCAAGCCCTGCTGCCCAATGAAACCAATGGGGTTTAAATGTATTGATGGTTCCACTTGCACCACTTTGCCTAGACAGGCTAAAACCTTCAAAGTGGTTTACCAATATTCCTGTAGAAGCACCTTGCAGCCAAGGTGGGTGGGGGCCAAAACTTTCAAAAGACATCTGTCTCTAAAAGGAAGCAATTTTATAGGAATGTTCAATGAGTGACCCTCTAACAATATTGCTAAAAATATTTTGCTTAACTGAACATGATGGCCACCATAGCTAAAAACCTCAAACCTCATTCCTGTCAAATAATTTCATAATCAATCCACTGGTTAAGGAGAAGAAGTTGTTTAAAGGTTTTGTTCACCAGAGCGGCATAGTTTGAGCAATTTTGGTGGAGGGTCACCCAAGGAACATTCCTGTCAAGTAATTTCAAAATCCATCCACTGGTTAAGGAGAAGAAGTCATTTAAAGGTTTTTCTATTTTTAGCTCTGGCAGCCATCTTGTTCACCAGAGCAGAATGGTTTGAGCACTTTTTGTAGAGGGTCACCCAAGGAACAATCCTGTGAAGTTATTTCAAAATCCATCCACGGGTAAAGGAGAAGAAGTTGTTTAAAGTTTTTTCTATTTTTAGCTCTGGTGGCCATTTTATTCAACCGAGCAGAACGGTTTGAGCAATTGTGGTAGAGGGTCACCGAACGAACATTCCTGTGAAATAATTTCAAAATCCATCCACTTGTTAAGGAGAAGTCATTTAAAGGTTTTTCTATTTTAAGCTCTGGCGGCCATTTTGTTGACCTGTTTGTTGGAACGGTTTGAGCAAATTTGGTAGAGGGTCACCAAAGGAACATTCTGGTGAAATAATTTCAAAATCCATCCACTGATTAAGGAGAAAAGTGCGTTTAAAGGTTATTCTATTTTTAGCTCTGGCGGCCATTTTGTTAACCCCAGCTGAACAGTTTGAGCAATTTTGGTGGAGGGCCACCCAAGGAACATTCCTGTTAAGTGATTTCAAAATCCATCCGCTGGTAAAGGAGAAGAAGTCGTTTAAAGGTTTTTCTATTTTAAGCTCTGGCGGCCATTTTGTTTACCCGAGGGGAACAGTATGAGCAATTTTGGTAGTGGGGCACCAAACAAACATTCCTGTGAAATAATTTCAAAATCCATCCACTGGTTATGGAGAAGAAGTCGTTTAAAGGTTTTTCTATTTTTAGCTCTGGTGGCCATTTTGTTCACCCGAGAGGAACAGCCTGAGCAATTTTTGTAGAGGTTTGCCAAAGGTACATTCCTGTGAAATTTCAAAATCCATCCACTGTTTAAGGAGTAGAAGATGTTTAAAGGTTTTTATATTTTTAGCTCTGGTGGCCATTTTGTTCACCCGAGCGGAACTGTTTGAGCAATTTTGGTAGAGGATCCCCCAAGGAACATTCCAGTGAAATAATTTCAAAATCCATCCACTGGTTAAGGAGAAAAAGTCTTATAAAGCTTTTTCTATTTTTAGCTCTGGCGGCCATTTTGTTCACCCAAGCGGAATGGTTTGGGCAATTTTGGTAGAGGGTCCCTGAAGGAACATTCCTGTGAAGTAATTTCAAAATCCATCCACTAATTAAGGAGAAAAAGTTGTTTAAAGCTTTTTCTATTTTTAGCTCTGGTGGCCATTTTGTTCACCAGAGCGGAACGGTTTGAGCAATTCTGGTAGAGGGTCACCCAAGGAACTTTCCTGTCAAGTAATTTCGAAATCCATCCACTGGTTAAGGAGAAGAAGTTGTTAAAAGGTTTTTCTATTTTTAGCTCTGGTGGCCATTTTGTTCACCCGAGCTGAACGGTTTGAGCAATTTTGGTAGAGGGTCATCCAAGGAACATTCCTGTGAAACAATTTCAAAATCCATCCACTGGTTAAGCAGGAGAAGTCGTTTAAAGAATTTTCTATTTTTAGCTCTGGCGGCCATCTTGTTCACCCGAGCGGAACACTTTGAGCAAATTTGGTAGAGGATCACCCAAGGAGCATTCCTGTGAAATTAGATCAAAATCTGTCCAGTAGTTTTGGAGGAGAAGTTGTTTAAAGCAGAAGTTGATGACGGAGGGACGCACGCACGGACGACGGATGACGGACAAAGACTGATCCCAAAAGCTCACCTTGAGCACTTCGTGCTCAGGTGAGCTAAAAATAGGCCTACCACCCCTTATATGACAAATGGACTTGTCCAACATATAGTAAATCCCCATTCAGATAAATGACCCAAAGAAGTAAAAGCGAAGAGTTTTCACTACCAGGGGCTCGAACTCAAAATTACAATAGGCACAAGCTTAGCGGAACTACAAGGTAGCGCAAACAACACGCGCAATAAACAGCAACAAAAAATGACATACGCAACACTGAACATCGGGGCAAATATCAGGCAGGAAAAACTCAGGGAGATGTTTGACTTTGGGCGCTATCAGATTTGCGATGCACATAGGATAGCGTCCAGGGGCAAAGATCTCGATTTAGTCAAATTGACATTTAATAAGGAAACACCGACTTTCGAGCTATATATAACCAGTACAGCCGATATCACTTATCCTCTGCAACCATGCTTTTTGCAGTATTTGCGCTGTCAAAAATGTCAAAAATATGGACACTCGGAAAAAAACTGCAGAAGTAAAAAAAGCACATGCCCGCACTGTGCTGGGATCCATAAGCACAATGAATGCAAAACTAAACGCAATAAAAAATGCGCAAACTGCGGATTAGCCGGCCATGGAGTAGCATGGCGCGGGTGCAACATTTTCCTCAATTACAAGGCGCAAATCGACCAAATAAACGGTCAAATAGCCAGAGATTGGGAACAAAAAAAAGCCCAAACACAAAATACCGCGCAAGAAATCAGGAGCTCCAGTGCAGCTTATACCGCACCTCCCAGTGCGGCTTATACCGCACCCCCCAGTGTGGCTTATACCGCACCCCCCAGTGCGGCTTACATCGCAACCCCCAGTGCGGCCCATACCGCACCCCATGCACACAACACAAAGGAGACTTACACAAAAATGGAGGTCGAAACGCTAATCGCCGCGGCGATAAAAAAAGCCACGAGCTCAATCTTGCACGAGCTCAACAAACAAAATCTGCTGAGCACCAAGGCGTCAGATGAGGTCATAGACCTCGTCGTCGAAAATGCCACCGCAAACATAATGGAAACCGACAACATGAATACGTCGGGCACCACAGGGGTACACACCGCAAATAGCGAGAACCCCCAATCACCTACAGAAGCAACGAAAGAAAAAGAAATAAGCACCGCACCTGCACCCGCACAAAATAGGCGGAAAACAATAATCCCAAGGAGGCAACATAACAAACGCGAACCACAAGAGCTCTTAAGGAAAAACGCGGACTATAGCTCCACCGATCCTAGACCAAGGATCAAGGGTGGACGTAAAAACTCACGCCGTTAAAACAAAAAATATATTACTGCCTAATTATGGATCCCAGCACCACTGCTAAAATCCGCGTGTTACAGTGGAACGCCCGTAGTCTGTCTGGCAAGGAGAACGGAACAAAACTCGGGGCCTTAGGCCATTATCTAGAAACTTTAGGCTACACACCGGAGGTAATAGCTATTCAAGAAACTTTCTCAAAAAAAGATAGTAAACCAACAAAACTTCCAGGATATAAAACCCCGGTCAGTTTCAGTAGGGAAAAGGGGAAATATGGGGGAGGACTAGCCACCTTTATCAAATCAGGACTAGATTCGGAAGAAATCAAATTTAGACACACAAAAAAAGAAATAGAGGTGGTGATCGTCAGACTTTTTGGACAAAATGAAAACATAGACATCGTTAACTTTTATGCACCACCCCAAACAAATGTAACGTCTGACGATTATGATGAAATTTATAAAAAAGTGGGGAAAAAATTAGTTTTCTTGGGGGATTTCAATGCCAGACATGAACTATGGGAGACAAACCACAACCCCACGTACGACAAACGGCGAGGCCTAGAACTGGTCGAGTTCATAAATAGCACAGATTACGTAATCTTAAACACATGGTGTGGCACACGACTCAACGTCGAGCGCGGAAGCACGAGCGCCATAGACTTAACACTGGTCAGCGCATCACTATGCCGATCTAGTGAGTGGCACGTGGGAGACGAAACGATGGGAAGCGACCACTTCCCCATCCTGACGTCGCTCAACGTCACTCACAAATGCGTAACGCAGCGGCCTGCCCGACGTTGGAAATTAGACAAAGCAGACTGGGACCTCTTTAGGCAGCAACTTAAACACATAAACATATCCCTCGAAGGCACAAATATCGATAAAAGCACTGAGGATTTTGTTTCGGAAATAATGGCGGCATGTGAAAAATCAATACCAAAAACGCAACCAAAAAACAAGCATAAAAACACCCTGCCATGGTGGGATGAAAATTGTAGCGAGGCAGTCAAAAAGAAAAATAAAATATACTATAAATATAGGAAAAACAAAACAGCCGCACTTTTAGAAGAATATAGACGCGTAAGGGAAGAAACAAAATACCTTTTAACACAAACAAAACAACAAGCCTGGAGGGATTTTGTGTCTACCCTCACATATAAAACAAATTCTAAGAAAATTTGGGACACAATAAAAAGATTTAATGGAAAACCACTAAAACCGGTAGAAGTTTTAAAACAAGGAAACGCAAGATATCACGAAAACAATGAAAAAGCAGAAATCTTAGCACAACACTACCGGAAAGTCTGCAGTAACGAAAATTTAGACCCAAATTTTAGGCGCATTAGGGAAACGCAGGACCCAATGATTGAGCAGGCCGTTCAAGACGGCGATCGCTCTGGCCAGTGCCATGCATACAATGCGAACTTCTCCCATAGGGAGCTACAGAGCACGCTTAATAAGAAAAAGAGCACCGTACCCGGGGCAGACACCGTTCACTATGACATGTTAAAACATCTACCAGAAAAGGGAAAAAATCAACTTCTCGCACTAATAAATAAATCTTGGGACGAGGGGACCCTCCCTACACAATGGAAGGAGAGCACCATCGTCCCAATATTAAAACCAGACAAGGACCCCCACAAGCCGAAATCGTATAGGCCGATTTCACTCACATCAACCATATGTAAAATCATGGAAACCATGGTAGCATCTAGATTAACAGCACACATTGAGAAAAACAACCTCTTAGCAAACGAACAATCAGGTTTTAGAAAACATAGATCTAACATTGATCAAATCACCAGACTGGAATCCGCCATCCGAAAGGCAAAACTAATGAAACACTCACTGGTAGCGATATTTTTGGATTTAGAAAAAGCTTTCGACCTACTATGGACTAGGGGGGTCCTCCTAAAACTAAACAAATTCGGAATTCAAGGAAAAATGTTAACCTGGATCAGAGACTTTTTGACTGATAGAAAAATGAACGTAAAAATAGGTAGCGAGGTGTCCAGTTTTTATGAATGCGAGAACGGTTCCCCCCAGGGGTCGGTGCTATCTCCTATCCTTTTCAACCTATTAATGAACACACTGCAGGAAACACTTAATGCATTACCGCAGGAAATATCCATGTTCGCAGATGACGGCTTAGTATGGAAAACCGCGAAAAAAACGAAAAGTGCCATTCCTGCATTACAAAAAGCGTTAAATGCCATACATGATTGGGCTACAAATTGGGGCTTCAAATTGTCAACTGAAAAAACAACAGTGGTAGTTTACAATAGAAATTTCGCAGATACAAAGGGCATGCCCAGGCTGACGTATGACGGGCAGGAAATAAAGTACGCCGGTCATGCCAAATTCCTGGGCATGTACTTTGACAGCAATCTAACATGGAGACTGCACATTGAAAACCTGGTGTCCAGGTCCCAGCGGGACCTAAATGTGCTAAGGGCGGTCTCGGGGGCAAACTTTGGAGCAGAAAAGAAAACCCTGATCAAAATGTACACAGCACTCATAAGAAGCAAAATTGATTATGGCTGCCAGGCATACGCGTCTGCGGCGCCCTCACACCTGAAAAAACTAGATAGCATACAGGCCACAGCCCTCCGAATCGCTACTGGGGCATACAGGGGGACACGGAACCTGGACCTGGAGATTGAATGCAGCGTCATGCCCCTGCACCTGCGGAGGGATGAACTGCAACTCAAGTACTGGGCCCGCTCAAGCAGTCTTAGGGAAAGTCTCCCCATAAACGAAATGATCGCGGACACACCCAATCATGTTAAAAGAGATAGGTTAAGAGGAAAGATCCCCTATATTATCAAAGTCCAGGACCTAATTAAAAACCATGACCTCGAGCAGGTCAAAACAGCGGAACAAACATATCCGGAAGTTTTTAACTTAAGAAGCCTATGCGCAAAAACAACACTAACGGGTGTCATAAAGAAAAATGAAACATCACAGAAAAAATGCAATGAGATCGCAGAATCACACATCAGTGAAAACTATAAGCAAGCGCTTAAAATTTTCACTGATGGAAGCAAAGATGCTGACAAAAAAGAAACGGGGTGTGCTTTCACAATACCAGAATTAAACTTCGACCAAAAATTCAAACTTAACCAGCACCTCACAGTCTACACTGCAGAACTTATAGCCATACAAAAGGCTTTGGAATGGATACAGGAACAAAAACCCGATAGTGTTGTTATACTAACAGACTCATTAAGCTCAATACAAAGCATAAACTCTGGGAATAGCACTACAAGACCGGATATACTGCAGGACATTCATGTCCTAATACACAAAATTCTAAAACAAGGTATCACCCTGAACATAGATTGGATCCCCTCCCACTGCAACGTGCAGGGGAATGAGTGCGCAGACACACTGGCCAAAGAAGCTCTGACCCGGGGAAAGGCACTTGACTACCTCCCCACCCCACAAGAAGTATACGCAATCATTAAGGCCAGCATCAAAAAGGAATGGGCGCGCATATGGCAGGGACAACACGGCTTTAGACACTCGATCTGTCAGTCCTTGACCCCGAAATTGGTACAATATAGCGACAGCCGAAAGCTCGATCGCATATATACACGACTAAGACTCGGGGTCAACGGACTGAATGCACACAACATCTTCTATAGCGAGGCCGATCCATTATGCGGGCACTGTGGCGGGGTGGAGTGTGTTCAACACTACCTCGCAGAGTGCCCCGCACACGGCCCCGCCAGAAGGGAACTAAAGGGAGAACTCACAACATTAGGATACCAAGGGGAGATAAACGCGGTTTCTCTGCTCAATCTAAATTCACAGGAAATGAGGGACGCGGTCTTCAAATTCTTTGAGAAAACAAACTACCTGGACAAAATATAGGGGAAAACTAAGGGCGCAGACTAAATTTAATCGCATTGTACCGTAAAACATACCCCGTACGAGAATACATACTTTAAACAAAAATCTCTAGAGACCCGAGTTCAGAACAGTAAAAATAAATATTCGAACCGCACCTTAGACGCTACCAACCAAAAAGGGCCGTAGTGATCAAACGGCGGCCGTCTCACAGCGAAAAGGGGAACAAAGTCAACGATAGGCGCTGTGGTTGCGGCCTCGGCTATGCACTTAGGAGTGCCTATCGGTGACAGCGACCCCTGGATCAACGTGAGAAGACCATAGCAGAACGGGGCATGGACTCACCACAAAGAAAATCCATGGCCCCGACCCACCCTCCAGAGGGGGTGTGGCAAGCGAGAAGTTAAGACAAGGTGTAGCTTTGTGGTTGCGGCCCACTGGCTTTGCACTTATGAACGCTGCACCAAAGCCCTAGCTGATCGGGAGCCACACAGCCCGAAAGAGGACCACACGAAAGCACGCCGGGACTGGGCATGGACCCACCACAAGGAAAATCCGTCGCCCAGCCCCTCCTGAGGAGGTGAGGCAAACGGGAAGTCAGAACGAGACGTAGCGCTGTGGTTGCGGTCCTTGGACTTTGCACTTAGGAGCGTTGCGTCAAAAGCCTGGCTGATCGAGAGCCACACAACCCAAAGGAGAACGGCACAACAGCACACTAGCAAACAAAGCCTCTCCTTCAGGAACGCATATAGAAAAGTGGGACAGAAATAAGAAACAAGACGCCTTATCACATCTTTTTCTTTCTTTTTTCGCAACTTTCGCTTTCGAATAAAGGATGTACATTATAAGGTTACCCAAACGGAATGACCTGGGGGCCCTCAAAAGGGCCTTTTGCATGCCACCATGACTGAAAAACCGCATCTATCCCGGTATATCGTACAGCCCTCGGTCGCCCTTGTCGCATAACATAAAAATCACCAAAAACAGCAAATTGCGCCATGACCATAATAAAGACAGACGGTCAAGATGGCCACATATCAAAACAGACAAGGGCAATTAACTAACTAACTAGGGCATGACTTAGCGCAACCTGATTAACACACACAACCACCCACGCGAAACTAAAACAACATACAACCACACTAGATAGGTAGATATAGCGATAGTTGTAGGATAGGAATACAGTAGAGAGGATAGTATAGAAAAGAGAGATCAAAACCCTGGAGTTAGAAGAAGAAGAAGAGTTTTCTCAAAAAGCGATTTCAAACATTTTTATTTGTGTAAATATGAAACATTAAAAACAAGATCGCATAGGAGCGCTCGACTGCGCACATGCGCAGGCGGACGCTTGTATGCGACCTACATGATTATATAACAATTTGCACTAACCACTTTGACTAAAAAGATTGGCAAACGTTGTCTCGGGTCCCCAATCGGCTAGGCAAGAATACTTTTTTTTCTACTATGATGCCTTCCTACACGTAGGATGCGATAGTGATATGCAAACATGGCGACACAAAATGACCCTCCTACGGTCCCACAGAATACGACATCCTGCGTCGAGGAGGGCATCACCTTTTCTTAACTTCAAACGAAAAAACATAAAAGGGGATTGACCTACTTTCCACATCCTCCGCGATAGAGGTCACCCACTAACTAAAATAAATAAAGAATTTGGGCCCGAGACGGCGGAAGCCAACACACCATGTTACTATGTTATATGTTGTATGTACAGAAGAAACAAAACACAAATATAATCTTCAAGCACAACCTTGCAGGTACAAAAATTGTCCTTCCCAGCAACTGTGGGCGGATGGGCTTGTCCCAAAAAGGACAACAACACAAACGAGATCGGCAAACGTTGTCTCGGGCCTCCAACCCAAGTAAAAATATGAGCGGGAATCCCGCCGGGATCCTGCCGGGATCCCATGTGGGATTCCGCCGGGATCCCGGCGGGATAAAATTGCGGGATTCCCGGTCGGGATTTCCGGGATCCCGATGAAATCCCGCCGGGATCCCGGTAAATCCCACTGGGATCCCGATTAATCCCGCCGGGATCCCGATGAAATCCCGCCGGGATCCCGATAAATCCCGCTGGGATCCCGATGAAATCCCGCCGGGATCCCGGTGAAATCCCGCCGGAATTCCGGTGAAACCAGCGGGATCCCGGTGAAATCCCAGCAGGATTTATCGGGATCCCGGTGGGATTCTGACGGGATCCCAGCGGGACAAATTGCGGGATTCCCGATGAAATCCCGCCGGGATCCCGGTGAAATCCCACCGGAATTCCGGTGAAACCAGCGGGATCCCGGTGAAATCCCAGCAGGATTTATCGGGATCCCGGTGGGATTCTGACGGGATCCCAGCGGGACAAATTGCGGGATTCCCGATGAAATCCCGCCGGGATCCCGGTGAAATCCCACCGGAATTCCGGTGAAACCAGCGGGATCCCGGTGAAATCCCAGCAGGATTTATCGGGATCCCGGCGGGACAAATTGCGGGATTCCCGATGAAATCCCGCCGGGATCAGAATGAAATCCCGCAGTGATCCCGATGAAATCCTGTGGGATCGGAACAGGATTAAAATAAGGGATTCAGGGTTGGGATCCCACTTGTGTTCCAGAATGACCCCACTCTGAATCCAGAATCACATCTCAGATTCCCATCTCACCAGAAGCTCAAAACAAAACCCAACAGGTAAGTCCTTCCAGTATATTTAGACGTGCAGGTTTTTCTGTGCTTTTCCCAGTTCAAATTCTAGGAAAACTAAAATGTCCAGTTGGGCTCATATACGCCCAACCAGTGCAAATGCCTCTACTGGAAAGGGTTAATGCAAAATTTGATGTAAAAGTTGATTAACGGAAGGACAAACAGCAGATCGAATGGACAAATGCAAAGACAATACTGATGTATACCCACTGATACACTTCATATGCTGCGGATATACTTGATATATACTGTTCCAATATACAGATGATGTATATATTATGTAAACTATATATATAGGCCTCCGTAGAGATTAACATTTCCACCTTTGTCTTCCATGACCATAAGTTCTCCCATAAGACTATGATGATGTGATGGTGTTTCAGCACCAAGGCATCCTATAGCCTTTGCTTCACCTGGTAAGTTATGTTTGAAGCAGGTGTGGGTCTCGTTTTCATTTTTCTTTTCTTCTCTTTCAATCTTCCTTTTTTTCTTCCTCTCTGTGAGATGTCTCAATATAATTGAAATATTGTTGAATGAATGATTCAATCTGGTCATGTGTATACTAGGAACAAATGTTATGAACTTGGTTAATAGACAGTGTGATCATAATATAGCAGCTCAAAAAAATTGTGAACTGTTGTGGTTCAGTAAGAGAAATCACAATGACAAGATAAACATGACAAACTTTCCGAATTGAATTATTTATTATTTATTTTTTTTGTTTGAATGTGGAAATCTGGAATGGAAAATACAAATCCTAAAATATCATTAGGTTAATTAGATTATAACTGTATTCAAAATTGTCATTTGGGGAGGAAACTTTTATCAGCAGTTTTACCGTTGGAATTTTTTATTTTTACAGTGACTTAAGCACTAATCAAATTTGGTTGTTGTTAAAAATATATACTGTTTTGCAAAAAATAGAAATGAATGTACTGGAAGTGCACTGCTGTAACCATGAGCTGCGTAAAAACTAAATGTTTCAAACTTTGCCAATAAATAGCTATGTTACATGATGACTTGGGTTTCTGACAATACTTCACAATGACAAAGAATTTAGAGACCTTAAGGACATGCTGTAATTCTCCAAACGTTTTAACAAATCTGTTTCGCAATCAAGCAAGACGTGCAGATGGAATGGCAAACATTGGGAACCTTGATCAGACTGTCACTGGTTAGGTTCTACACATTATGCTTAGGCCTATCTGTCCCAATACTTAGGGTCAATATGGTATGTAATAGAATATACTGTTGAAAAATTTTAACTCATCCAATCAGACATAAAATTACTTTGGCAAGTGCATTAGAATAAAAATTCTAATGTGCCTACGTAGGTCAGGCGAGGTCTGTTTGGATAACATCAAAATAATTGTGAAGTTTATTCTGCTACATAGTGTTTGTTTGCTTGATTTGAGGTTTAATGTCCTCATCAACACTGTAATGGTCATTTTGGAGACGTTGCTTCCAATTCTGTGGGACTTTCACCCGACATCGAGATGAAATGTAATCTCAAGCCCTGCCACCAAATGAAACAAATAGGGTTTATACGCATGGATGGGCCGACTCGCATCGCTTTACCTGGGCAGGCTTAGATCCTCTAAGCGGTTTACCAGTACTCATGTGTGGGTAGGTTTCAGCTCTGCGTGGAAGCATCATGCAGCCCATCCATTTCTTCAAGCCCCGATGGGCGGGGGCCAGCGATATAGTGTCCGAGGCCCAATGTCATGGCAAAACATTGCTGTACATTGACAGCTTATGCTTGCAGCACTTGAAAAGTAGAAGTAAAACAAAGATCAGGAACTGATACAATTAACTTACTCCACCCATAAAAGACACCAAAGGGAAAGACATACAAACATTAAGCGACCAGACCATAATGGAAACCTAAACAAAGGAATGCCCTAATGACAGTTACTTTCCCACAAAATGGCCATCCAAAACCAAAAGACACAAGTGATACACACAGTAAGTAACAAACAACAACATAAATAAATCGCCACAGAAGAGCCGCCTTGGAACGGTCAGTGGAAGATTTCCACTGGGGGGGGCTTTTTTTTTTTTAATTAAAAAAACAAACTAGATGGTGTTTGTACAACACTATCTCCCCAACCATATGCTTGGCCCTAAATGACAAAATTTCAAAAGGGCAATATCTGAGCAAGAGTTAACAGACAGCAACATAGCTCCCCTATAGGGGAATAAGTTGAACAAGTAATGCATGAGTGCAAGAGTGTGTACGTGCATGTTTGCATGTTTGTGTGTGCATGTATATATGCAAACATGCAGGAGTGTGTGTGTGTTTGCAAACAAGAATGCTTGCAAACACACATGCATGAGCAAAATGCTTAGTCTGTGTCCCTGGTCTGCATGAATGCATGCATGCATACATGAGTGGGTGTGTTTGCATGCATGCATGTTTGATGCACATACCGGTAAGCATGCATGTATCCATGTGTGCATAAATGCAGGTCTATATGTGTGAGTGTGTGTGCTTGCTTTTGTGCATGCATGCAAACATGTATGTATGTATGTATGTATGTACATGACAAATGTAATATCCCCACCCCCTAACATCTTAAAGCCCATTTAACCGGTTGCTGTAAAACAAAGTTTCCAACAGTAAAAACGTTATTTTCGTTATTTCTGCTCCAAGAAATAGGTTGTGGGTAATCCTAAACACCACCTCAATGAGACAGTTCTAACGAGCACCCAAAACCTATGTTTGGAGTATAAATAAGAAAAGGATCACAAATTTTATCAGATAAATGTCCGTTTTTGATATAAGAAAAAATGCACTATGCCTCACGGTTGTGTTATCGTAATGATTTACTTTTTTGATTTGTATTTTCCATTCCTAATTCCACGAATCTTATCGTTCAGTTTGTACACTATTCTTTCAACCCAGAATTTCTATCTCACGTCGTCTGTGTTATTCCTCATATAGCGACTGAAGATTTGGCCTGAAAAATGATAGACACCATGGATAAGTACATATATATTGCAGTTATAACAAGTCTTAAAATTTTCCATGTTTAGAATCATTCACATGCTTATCAGCAGTCACAATCACCCATGAATATGGACCAGTCCATACAAGGTGGTAGTGCATGTTGAAAAGTTTTTCACAATCTAGCATCCAGATGGAAAGAAAGGCTGATAATGTTTACTACCAAAGCTGTGAAGATTTTCACAAGGACAGGCCTCCTAGTGGCCCACTTTGAAAATATAGGTTTTTATATAGGTTCTTCTTACTCAAAATATAGGTTATTTACAGATTTTTCAATAAAAATACAGGTTAAAAAAAGGGCCTTCAAAACTTACATAAAGATTTAAAACTGAAGAAAAAATATTTGATGAATTTTTGTGCCACAATTACTCAGAAAAAGTTGATCTGAATTTTACAAAGTCCGAGTGACCGAAGCAAGCGAGGAAAAAAATTACAATTTCTTGACAGTTTTCATCACATTTTATGGGACTAAAAAGTAAACAAGAGGGCCATGATGGCCCTGGATCGCTCACCTGATCCATAGTGTAACAAGTGGGCCCCAGGGAGGGCCATTATTGGCCCAAGGGCTTTAATGTGCATAATGTTGAGGGAGGTCTTAAAGGTGAAGCTTCATACCAAACATCAACAAAGGCTATAATTTGAACAATCTTGGTAGAGGTCCACTAGATGACGCTTCATACCAAATATCAAAGACCTGGGCCTTCTAGTTTCAGACAAGAAGATTTTTAAAGGTTTTCCCTATAAAAGCTTATGTAAAACCAGTGGGCCCTGGCGTGGGGGCGTTTTTGGCCCCAGGGCTATAATTTGAACAATCTTGGTAGCGGTCTACTTTACGAAGCTACTTACCAAATATCAAAGACCTGGGCCTTCTGGTTTCAGACAAGAAGATTTTTAAAGGTTTTCCCAATATAAGCCTATGTAAAACCAGTGGGCCTCAGGAAGGGGCCGGTTTTGGCCCCAGGGCTATAATTTGAACAAGCTTGGTAGAGGTCCACTAGATGAAGCTTCATACCAAATATCAAAGACCTGGGCCTTCTGGTTTCAGACAAGAAGATTTTTAAAGGTTTTCCATATATAAGCCTATGTAAAACCAGTGGGCCCCAGGGTGGGGCTGTTTTTTTGCACCAGGGCTATAATTTGAACAATCTTGGTAGCGGTCCACTTGACAAAGATACATACCAAATATCAAAGACCTGGGCCTTCTGGTTTCAGACAAGAAGATTTTTAAAGGTTTTCCCTATATAAGCCTATATAAAACCAGTGGGCCCCGGGACAGGGCCGTTTTTGGCCCCAGGGCTATCAATCCATCCACTGGTTAAGCAGGAGAAGCTCTGACGGCCATTTTGTTCACTGGAGCGGAACAGTATGAGCAATTTTGGTAGAGGGTCACCAAACGGACATTCCTGTGAAATAATTTCAAAATCCATCCACTGGTTAAGGAGAAGTCATTTAAAGTTTTTTTTTATTTTTAGCTCTGGTGGCCATCTTGTTCACCCGAGCGGAACGGTTTGAGCAATTTTGGTAGAGGGTCACCCAAGGAACATACCTGTGAAGTAATTTCAAAATCCATCCACTGGTTAAGGAGAAAGAGTCGTTTAAAGGTTATTCTATTTTTAGCTCTGGCAGCCATCTTGTTCACCCGAGCAGAACGGTTTGAGCAATTTTGGTAGAGGGTCACCCAAGGAACATTCCTGTGAAGTAATTTCGAAATCCATTCACTAGTTAAGGAGAAGAAGTCGTTTAAAGGTTTTTCTATTTTTAGCTCTGGCAGCCATATTGTTCACCCTAGCGGAACGGTTTGAGCAAATTTGGTAGAGGGTCACCCAAGGAACATTCCTGTGAAGTAATTTCGAAATCCAGCCATTGGTTAAGGAGAAGAAGTCTTTTAAAGGTTTTTCTATTTTTAGCTCTGGCGGCCATTTTGTTCACCCATGCGGAACGGTTTGAGCAATTTTGGTAGAGGGTCACCCAAGGAACATTCCAGTGAAATAATTTCAAAATCCATCCACTGGTTAAGGAGAAGAAGTCGTTTAAAGGTTTTTCTATTTTTAGCTCTGGCGGCCGTCTTGTTTACCCGAGCGGAACAGTTTGAGCAATTTTGGTAGAGGGTCACCCAAGGAACATTCCTGTGAAGTAATTTCAAAATCCATCCACTAGTTAAGGAGGAGAAGTCGTTTAAAGGTTTTTCTATTTTTAGCTCTAGCGGCCATCTTGTTCACCCAAGCGGAACGGTTTGAGCAATTTTGGTAGTGGGTCACCCAAGGAACATTCCTGTGAAGTAATTTCAAAATCCATCCACTAGTTAAGGAGTAGATGTCGTTTAAAGGTTTTTCTATTTTTAGCTCTGTCGGCCATCTTGTTCACCCGAGCGGAACGGTTTGAGCAATTTTAGTAGAGGGTCACCCAAGGAACATTCCTGTGCAATAATTTTAAAAATCCATCCACTGGTTAAGGAGAAGAAGTCGTTTAAAGGTTTTTCTATTTTTAGCTCTGGCGGCCATTTTGTTCACCCGAGCGGAACGCTTTGAGCAATTTGGGTAGAAGGTCATCCAAGGAATATTCCTGTGAAATAATTTCAAAATCCATCCACTGGTTAAGCAGGAGAAGTCGTTTAAAGGTTTTTCTATTTTTAGCTCTGGCAGCCATCTTGTTCACCCGAGCGGAAAAGTTTGAGCAATTTTGGTAGAGGATCACCCAAGGAGCATTCCTGTGAAATTAGATCAAAATCTGTCCAGCAGTTTTGGAGAAGAAGTTGTTTAAAGCAAAAGTTGACGACGGACGGACGGACGCACGCACGCACGGACGACGGACGACGGACAAAGACCGATCCCAAAAGCTCACCTTGAGCACTTCGTGCTCAGGTGAGCTAAAAAGGAGTAACGAGAAATTTTTAAAGAGTACTGAAAAATAAACCAAAAAACTTTATTTTGCAGCCTCGACACAATGTTTTTATGGACTGATTTGTTGCCAGGTGTACTGTTTGTTTTCTTATAGATACACATATTCAATATCTGTGTCTATTAGAAAACAAGCAGTATGCCTGGCCACAAATCAGACAAAACAATGCCATATTGAAATCCCTTCTGAGCAGTTTGTTGACGGAGAAATCTAACTTTTGGGGTTCTCACAGTTCTCTTGGCGGATAGCAGGACTTCAATGGCTGATTATTGTGGCCAAAGAGTTTCTAAAAATTTAGAATATCAGCTTCACCATTGTCCAAGATATGGAGTGAAACTCATATTCTTTAAAAAACTTTTATAATTCCTTTTCAAAACCATATTCTCAATTTCATCATATATTGTCCATGGATATTTATTTTCTTCCACCCTTCGATCGTGGGACCCATCGTGTTTCCTTACAGGCAATGTTATAATCGGAACCAGTTACTGGGTCAAAAATCTGTCGGGACCTTTTTTACAAAAAGTGCGGCAGAGACAGACTCCTGATCAGCTTAAAAGAACTTAAGGGGTTGCAGTGCTCCAGCTAGGATTTTAAGGCAGAGGGGCACCACATGACCCATATTCGCACTTGACTGAGATATTGTCACAATGATCATTCTGAGCAAGATTGATGATGATTGGACCAAAAATGTGGCCTTTAGAGTGTTCACAAGGTTTTTCCATGATTTGACCTACTGACCTACATTTGACCCGACATGACCAATATTCAAATTTGACCGAGATATTGTCATGACAATCATTCTGAGCAAGTTTAATGATGATTGGACCATAACTGTGCCCTCTAGTGTGTTCACAAGGTTTTTCTATGATTTGACCTACTGACCTACTTTTTGACCCAACATGACCCATATTCAAACTTGACTGAGATATTGTCAGGATGATTATTCTGAGCAAGTTTGATGATGATTGGACCATAACTGTGCCCTCTAGAGTGTTCACAAGGTTTTTCTATGAATTGACCTACTGACCTACTTTTTGACCCGACATGACCCATATTCAAACTTGACCGAGATATTGTCACAATGATCATTCTGAGCAAGTTTGATGATAATTGAACCATAACTGTGCCCTCTAGAGTGTTCACAAGGACTATCTATGGTTTGACCTACTGACCTACTTTTTGACCCTACATGATCCATATTCGAACCTGACCGAGATATTGTCATGATAATTATTCTGAGCAAGTTTGATGATGATTGGACCAAAACTGTGCCCTCTAGAGTGTTCACAAGGTTTTTCTATGATTTGACCTACTGACCTACTTTTTCACCCGACATGACCCATATTCGAACTTGACCGAGATATTGTCATGATGATCATTCTGAGCAAGTTTGATGATGATTGGACCAAAACTGTGGCCTCTAGTTTGTTCACAAGAAAAAGTTTACGCACGACGGACGACGGACGACGCCGGACATCTTACGGTCACAAAAGCTCACCATGACCTTCGGTCAGGTGAGCTAAAAATAGTAACTAGTGCATTTTAAAGAAAAGTTAGGGTTCCAAATTTGAAAAATATAGGTTTTTTTCATGAAAATACAGGCTTTTTACAGGTTTTATGAACAAAATAAAGGTTTTATAGGTTTGGCACAAAATTATAGGTTATTATAGGTTTTGCTAGGAGGACTGCAAGGACTTGGCTTGAGAATATGATGACTCTTTTGCAATGCTGAAGTATATAAATGTCTGCTACAAACATGTGATAACACTATTTTCCGTGCCAGCATTACTTAAACTGCAACTTTCAGTGGGCTAAATACAACAATTACCTATGCTGCAGGACAGGCCAATGCCAGCTATCCTTGGTCAACCCTTTACCACTCAGGGATTTTGAGAATTTCGCTGATTTTCACAGTGTTGCACCTGACAGCAACTTCAAATAGCCATTGTTTCATAATGGATCATGGTCTGTTTTACACCAAACTCGGTATGAATGTTCAATAGGCAGTAGCCTTTCAAATGCAACCTTTCATGACTTGATCGTTGTCATGGTAATGAGGGGACATCTCAAAGTTGGCAAAAAGTGTGATTTCACATGAATTTTTGACCAAATCTCAATCTTCTTACAGCTGTCAAGGCAACAATTAAGGGGTTTGGCACTGGCCATTTTCACTGTTTGCAGCATGTTTTATCAGCATCAATTTTGAGACATTTTTGACCCCAGACACCCTCAGATATAAATTTTAGCAGCCGGTTGGGCCATACACCCAAAATTTTTCGTGATGTAAATGAAAAGCAACTTTGCATGATAACAGAACGTTTTGGACACAGTATAAGTTCACAGAATCTGCTGTATGCCCCGTCCGTCGGAGCTTGAAGAAATAGATGGGCTGCATGATGCTTCTATGCAGAGCTGAAACCGACCGCACAGGAGTACTGGTAAACTGCTTAGAGTATCTAAGCCTGCTAGAGTATCTAAGCCTGCCAAGGCAAAGGGGTGAGAGTCGGACAGTCCATGCTTATAAACCCTATTGGTTTCATTAGGCAGCAGGTTTGTTTGTTTGATTCGCGGTTAAACGTCCCCATCACCACTGAATAGATGTTATGTTCTGTTTTGTTTGTTTGATTTGAGGTTTAGCATCCCCGTCAACACTATAAAGGTCATTTTGGAGATGGTGCTTCGAATTTGTGGGACTTACCCGACACTGAGATGAAATGACATCTCAAGCCCTGTCGTCCAATCAACCGCTTAGAGTATCTAAGCCTGCTAGAGTATCTAAGCCTGCCAAGGCAAAGGGGTGAGAGTCGGACAGTCCATGCTTATAAACCCTATTGGTTTCATTAGGCAGCAGGTTTGTTTGTTTCATTCGCGGTTAAACGTCCCCATCACCACTGAATAGATGTTATGTTCTTTTTGTTTGTTTGATTTGAGGTTTAGCATCCCCGTCAACACTAAATAGGTCATTTTGGAGATGGTGCTTCGAATTTGTGGGACTTACCCGACACTGAGATGAAATGACATCTCAAGCCCTGTCGTCCAATGAAACCAAAAGGGTTTATAAGCATGGACGGTCCGACTCGCACCGCTTTGCCTGGGCAGGCTTAGATCCTCTAAGCGGTTTACCAGTACTGGCTGGGGTCGGTTTCAGCTCTGAGTGGAAGCATCATGCAGCCCATCTATTTCTTCAAAGTAGAAGTAAAACAAAGATCAGGAATTGATACAATGGGCGGGGGCAAATTAGGCAGCAGGGCTTGAGATGTCATTTCATCTCAATGTCGTGTAAAAGTCCCACAAAATTGGAAGCAACTTCTTCAAAATGACCTTTACAGTGTTGATGGGACGCTAAACCTCAAATCAAACAAACAAAAACAAAACAGAATGTGCTGTCACTACTTATCGAGGCTATTCAATCAATCGGCGTGTTACATATGCAATTTTTATGTATTAGAAAACATATGGGTCATTCCACGGTACTGGTGAATTTTAGGGGTACCCCAGTAAAATCATTATTTTTTAACCGTATACATTAAGAACATACTGAGAAGGTTTTCTGATGTCATAAAGACACATTGGAGAGATAAAAAAAGATAAAATATGTAGATTGTCATAAATGAGAACAGAAAAAAATGAATTAATTTAACCAAAATAACCCGATTTTTTGCTTTGAATTTGTGACATTGCAATGGTGCCCTCATTTGATTGCCCACTGTAATGGTATATGCCATAGCTGTAGAAAATCGTCCATGTAATGAAGAGTTAATACATTAAGAAAGGTTTTTATGTCAAAATATTCAGTAAACACCTCACAGACACTGAAAAATTGACTTTGTAAAATATACATTGTGCTCGTTACTATCGTGTCCCATAGTTGTTCATGAAATATTGATTTATATTAACGCACCATCGTTCATTACACAAATATCACACGGATGTATTTCCTCTTTGACAATTAGCCTATTGTTTGCACGAAACTGAGTCAGCCTGAGGCTAGTTTGATTATCCTATTTATGGAAAAATATCTGTGTACCCTTCGTGGTGTCCAATTTGTGACGATCGTTATTATCGATCTACCCAAGTGATAAATTTGTTTATGGGTCGGAATTTGCCGCCAAATAGAGCCATGTGACCTATTTTGTGTTTACACAAAACGCGATATGTGGGTTGCAAAAGGAGAATAGTCACAAACAGTAAAGGTCGTGGTGTCCACAGTTATCAGGGAAGGTGACGATCGTATGTATGTCACCGGTTGTTACGATCGAATGCCGGTTTTTGCCAAATTGGAGTTGTAAACACACTTTATCTGCGATCAGATGAAGATATGATAATATGCGTTGTTTTCTTTGGTTATATAATGCATTTTTATCAACGATTATTTTATCACCCACAAAATATGAATACTTTAATGTCCTATGAGACACAATGCTGAAGACGCTGTTACATTCTGGGTGTTAAATTGCTTTATGTTTTACAAATTTTGTCGAATAAATGAAAAAAACAACATGCCTTCAACACTTGCAACATATTAATTGAATGACCCATAAGCGTTCGAGATAGCGTTACACTGGAGTTGAATTCATTTTATACTCTCGTTACACAAGACTCCATACAGACTTTTCCCTCGTTACTTTGGACGACAACTGAGAGATGTACACAAAATTTACTAGAAAACTCGCATTGTGTGGTGCACATTTATTTTGGAGAGCATGCTATGAACTTTCCGTTGGTTAACAGTCATAAATAGCAATAAAACAGCCTCTATGATTGATAGTATCCAAGACTATGGCTTTCCAGTCGGGTTTGCAGTGCAATGTGATCGTCACATGGTGTCCGCCTTTAGTGAAATGATGATGCCAAATAACTCAAAATTACCATTGAAAGTTAAAATACGAAAGTATATAATACAAAATCGATACTTAATTGTATTTTAAAATGAGATTTGTTTCATTTTTCCAATTAAATTATGCTTTCTGTAGGGACACCATGTGACGAGAGTATTTTGGTGTCCTCTGAAACGAGCATCTTGTTCTATAAAAAACGTCTTAAAATTTTGCGATTTTCATGTTAATCATAATCCTATTTCTATAGTTATTTAAACTATAGCTTTATGCAATATTTAAATCAATGCCGATGATCTTTCTTATACAAGTAACGTTAGGAATTGAACATAATTAGTAGGATTTGAAAGACAAAATGTCCCATGACTGTTTTTACTTCAAACAATAAAAGTTTTGAAAAAATAAGCATTCTTTCAAATTGAAAAGACTCTCACACGTGAATACTAATGAAAAACAAACAATTTAGTGAATAAAATCAGATAAAATTGCACAAATTTGTGCACAATTGGACACCACGTGACGAGCGTCATTTTCTGCCCACAATGGAAAAAGTGAGATTTTTTTTTTCTGTACTTCAAAATACTATCTTCTCCATCTAAAAATAAGAAAGCTCAGACATGAAGTCAACTTGTAAAAGTAGTTTCAATCCATATTACCTGCGTTTAAAAAATGACCCTCGTGTCACAATTTTACTCACCAGTACCGTGGAATGACCCATATCATATTTGATTGCTTTTAGACATGATAAGTGTCTGTAATAATGAAACAAAATCTGCTTGCCACAACACTTCTATAGCAGCTCATCCCTATGAATTGTATGATGCTCACAGGTTGTATTTCATTATTTAAGAAACTTAACCATGTAGTGACTTCATACCTACCTCTTGCAGTATCCAACGATCTTGAGGAACGCCTTCATTATCTTTTTCTCGCTTGACGTTTCTCAGGTATTTCTCTTTATTTTCATGGCACAGGCTGAAAGCATTAATATTCTTAAAGTACATGTATATAATGCTGCAATGATAAAGTAAGTACAAGAGACAATTCAGAGAAATCATGAGAAATCTATGAGGAGAGAAATCTATGAGGGAAAAATTCGAAGAATGATAGAAACAATTATTTTGAGTTTTTATAAAATCATAGAAAAAAAAGACAGGTTTGTTTAACATGTCCACGAATGTACATATGTACATTATTCTTATTTTTTATAAGAAACAGTGCACATTCTTTCGCCAGAAACTGACAACTGCCCCTCTTGATTCAGCATAAGGGAGAGAATGGTCATAGAGTAAAGATTTTATGATCAATCTCCATGAAATGATAATATTATTATTCCTTATCTGGTGTGCAAGAATATTATGTAATACAAATTCTCCATCATTATGTACAAAACTGTGGCATCTAGAGTGTTAACAAGGTCTTTCTATGATTTGACCTACTTTTTGACACGACATGACCCATAATTGAACTTGACCTAGATTTTGTCAAGATGGTCATTCTGAACAAGTTTGATGATGATTGGACCAAAACTGGCTACTAGAGTGTTAAAAAAGTTTTTTTATTATGTCCCCGGTAGCGATAGCGGGGACATATTGTTTTTGCCCTGTCTGTTTGTTTGTTGGTTTGTACGTGGACAACTTTAACGTTGGTCATAACTTTTGAACCATTTGAGGTAGAACATTCATATTTGGCATGAAGGTTCCTTGTGACATGAGCTTCACATTTATGCAAAAAAACTGACCTGTGCCCTTGACCTTTGAACTACTTAAAAAGGAAAAAAACAAAAACATTTGCCATAACTTTTGAACCGCTTGAGATACAGCCTTCATATTTGGCATGTATTTGTCATGTGACAGAAGCTTTACATTTGTGCAAAAATTTTGACCTGTGACCTTGACCTTTTACTTACTTAAAATAAAAAATAACATTTTGGTCATAACTTTTGAACCTTTTGAGATAGAAAAGTAGAAGTAAAACAAAGATCAGGAATTGATACAATTAACTTACTCCATCCATAAAAGACACCAAAGGGAAAGAAATACAAACATTAAGCCTTCATATTTTGCTTGGCGATTTCTTGTGACAAGGACTTAACATGAATCACACAAAAAAATTTTGACCTGTGACCTTGACCTTTGACCTACATAAAAGAAAAAAGTTAACATTGTTCATAACTTTTAAACCGTTGGAGATACAGCCTTCATATTTGGCATGCGACCTTGACCTACTTAAAACAAAAAATAACATTTGGTCATAACTTTTGAACATTGTGCAGTAGGGTGTAAAGTTCTTTTTTTTCTAGGAGTTGACCTACTGACCTACTTTTTGTCCCAACATGACCCATATTCGATCTTGACCTAGGTAATGTCGAGCTGATCATTCTGAGCAAGTTTCATAATGATTGGACAAAAATTGTGGCCTCTAGATTGTCAGTAAGGTTTTTCTGTTTGGCCTTTTGACCTACTTTTTGACCAGACATGACCAGTATCAAATTTGACCTAGATTTCATAGAGGCAAACATCCTGAGTAATTTTGTTAAGTTTGGATCAAAACTGAGAACTGTAACCTCTCGGGTGCTAACAAACTAATTGTTGACGACGTATGATGGAGGACGACACTGTGATATTCATGAGCATTTGGCTCGGGTGAGTTAAAAAAAAGATCTTTCAATTCTTAAGATAAATAAGTTCTTGTTTTCGTCTTTGTCTTCATTTTTCTCATGTTTGTCTTTATTTTTCTCGTTAAATTTTTTTGGGATGGTCTTTAAGTTCGGTTTGCATGGCCAGGTACATGTATGATGTGAGAATGAACATGTCATTTTTGTGAAGTCAAAATTTCGAGATGGTGATAAGCTTCGCTCTGTTGACTGACTGGCTTGAAAAATTGATTGTTATCACTAACCAAGTTAAGTTTTTGGCTTCAAACCACTGATAATACCGATTCAAACTGTTGATGGTGGATTGTTTGTTTGTATTGGAGTTTAACGGCCCAGTCAACAATATTTTAGGTCATTTTTGAGCCGGTCAGTTTACCTATCCACACTTTTCCTGGGCAGGCTTATATGTAAGCTTGTTTTACTTCTACTTTATATGTAAGCTATTAGCCAGTACAGTGCACATTCTTTTGCCAGAAATTGACAACTGCCCTTCTTGAATCCGTGGAAGGGAGAGAATGACCGAATAAAAGATTTCATGATCAATCATCACAAAATAATTTTGCAGACCCCGGCAGATATTGAACCCGCGTCCTCCTGATCATCAGTTAGACACGCATCTGACTGAGTTGCAGACCCCGGCAGATATCAAACCCGCGTCCTCCTGATCATCAGTTAGACGTGCATCCCACTGAGCTACCAAGGCTGACTGATGGTCGACTGACGATGCCCATTTCCTTTCGTGCAAACATGTAAAGATGTTCAATCTGAATGTGCCTGCCCTTAACAAATGCATGTAAGTACCAGATTTCATTGGTGAATGAACTGCAGGATGATGCACATGTCCATAACAGTCCATTACACTATTTAGTTGTCACAGTTAAACCTTGTTGTGAATCCTATTGGTTCCATTCGGCAACAAGGTTCATCTCAATGTCGGATAAAAGTCTCATAAAATTGAAACCAATGCCTCCAAAATGACCTAAAGAGTGTTGACAGGAACATAAAACCTCAATTCAACAGAAGCATCCCTAATGTAGTGGTTATGCTACTCACCTTGTAAACCAGGGATCGCAGTATCAATCCCAGGCCTCTCCAGTCTTCCGGATGAGTCTTTAATGGTGCACTATTGAGCTATCTGAAAAAAAAAATGCTTCCAAAAATAAAATATATATAGCCGGTATTTTTCTTCAAAACAATACAAATGAATGCATTTTATGCAAAAGTGCGAACAATTATGAAGACAGGTAAATGAGTTTGAGAGGGATTCCCTAACTAGGTTTCGAACACTAGTTAGATCTATTTTTAGTTCGTGACAAAAATAGAATCCCCACATATGACGCTATGCGACGTTCACTTTTGGCCTTGTTTTCTTAGGCCATGCCTGAATTGGAAAAAAATATGACGCGGAATACCATGCCATAAGTAACGACACTCAGAGACCATACTGTCGCTATGTATGTGTAAAGTGACAGATTTATTTTTAGAACAGAAATTCCGAACACATGTTCAGAGCAAAGGGTAAACACGAATGAAAACGACCATTTTCACAAAGTTCTGAAGCTGTATTTGGCTCCAAAAGTGTACACATGACAAAGGAGTATGCAATGAAGATAAAAACCAGAAAAAAAAAATTGAGACCCGGTAGCTCAATAATGCACCTTTAAACCAAGGTTCCGTCTCCGTATGACCTTAGCTGTTGGTGAGACATAAAACTCAAACACTCGCCAAAATTCAAACTAAATATATCTAGTCTATCAATAATCAGAGGTGGGGGCAAAAACCGGAGAACCCAGAGAAAACCACATGATGTACAGTTCAATGCAGAACTTGGCATCTCATATGTAACCCGAGCCAGATTCAAACCATCAGTGAGAGACCTAATGATTAAGAGTCAGCTCTCTTATCCACTAGGTCAGAGTCCCCAAATGCCATACACCATTAAGTGATTGACTATGTTTACTGTATATTTCTTCAAGTTTTCCTGGTCCTGTAAAACTGGTTTGTGTCCTGCCAGTGGTCTCCTCTTTGGTGAAGAGCTCCTTGAATAGACATTAGACAGCTTTCAGAGACGTCGCACCCCCTTCTACAAATGAGCGTAGCTGGTCCTAAAAATATATGGGCTCAATACAGAGGCTGAAAATATCATACAACAGTAGACACAACTAGAAATAAAAAAGTATAACAAGAGGGCCAAGATGGCAATGCAGTCACTAATTAGTGGTCATTGGATCTGTGAGGACATATATACCGTATTCGCCCTAATTACCGCACATGCTCCTATAAGCGCACACCAAAGCTATTTTTGAAAAGGAAATGCATAAGCGCACACTTTACAGTAATCTCCCCTTGAAGGTCTCATTGTAAATCTATAAAAAACTTACCATTATTTCTTCCAACAGTGAAGGCAATGCTTAAGTATCTTTTTCCGTCCCATTAAATATCAGTATGCATCATCTTGGAAGCTGTTGTTGTCGTATCAAGTGTGCGCTAATTAGGTAGACGATTTTGAAAAAACTAAGCGCACGGTGCGGTAATTAGGGCGAATACGGTAGCCATATTAAAAACAAATATTGCAATATGTATCAGAGAGATCATGAAGTAACTGTATCTTTTTATCGTTGCAACCCTAGTAATAAATGATTACATGTGATCCAAATTGTTGATGACTGAATGAGACAAAGACAGTGGTCGATCTTCTGTGTTAGTTGTGCAGGAGTCTTACATGCAACAGAGGTCATTTGCAACAAATCGGACAAATCCCAAGTCAAGTAAATTTGAATGTTTCCGGACTGATCAGGATTGGCTATTTTTCAAAACAGAAAGAAATAAAAGCACCGCAGACACTGCATAATACCCCGCCACTGCTAAGCAATGTAACTTATTTGAAAATATACCAAGGCTAAATAACTAGAAAGGGGATAGCAGAGATATGATCCGCAAGTGTAATGTCTTAATGTGAGTGGATGAAGTTGTTAGAAGATGTAGGAAGCATATGTAAAAATCCATTTTTCAGACATTCAATGGGAAGGCAACTCAAGTATTTACCTTAAATGGCTGTGGAACATGTATCTTTACGTGGTACATGTAAGAATTTCATGTTTTTCGATGTACTGCCTGTCTGACTATATTCTTTCGTGAAGACTGATCATGAAGTGTATGACAGTGTAGATCCTGATCAGATGGCTTGTTCAGAAGCCTGATCTGGATCTTCATTGTTTTGCAAAGGTGGCGGTTGTCATGAACAGCAGGATAAGCCTGAGTTTATCTCCAGTAAAGTTATGTTATGTTATGTCTTTGGGATTGTTCAAAAGTGGTCTTAAAGACCATTTTTAACAGTCCCAAAGGTGGTCTCTGACCACATGACATGGAATGCAGAAAACACATAGAAAGAATGACTACAAGCTACTAAATAAGCTTTTTAAAGCAGAATTAGTCTTAGTTTTACTATATTCCATATAGTAAGGGAACTAGAGGCCAAAAACCATTTTTCAGATATTTTAAAGGCAGATAACTCAATCGCTGGGAAAGCCAGAGTCATGTTCCTTTGCCACAGTGTATAACAATTCATCTACTACATATCTATGAAGTTTCAGCAAGATATTGTAAATGATAAACGAACTACAGTCTAAAATGCATTTTTTAAATACGTCAAGGGCAGATAACTCAAGAACTGGAACAGCCAGAGTAGCAGTCCTTGGCCACAATATGAACCGTTTAATCCTCTATATATCTGTGAAGTTTCATCCAGATATTCCATATAGTAAGGGAATTAGAGGCCAAAAACCATTTTTCAGATACTGAAAAGGACAATAACTCTGCTAAAAATTAACGGATTTTGCCCATTAACAATCCCAAACCACTCATCCCCCGATACCATTACCAATATGTATGCAAAATTTGAACAAAATCCGTGAAAAAATACTCAAGTTATCGATCGGAAACAAAGTGCGGACGGACGGAGAGACATACGGACGGACACCGGAGGGTATAACATAATACCCCGCCACTATCGTGTGGGAGGGTATAAAAATTCGCAAGTTTAGAAACAAGATGTGTTAGTGAAACAGGAATATGTCCCTGGACATGGTCACTTTTTCTTCGAATATGGACTCACAGGTCAAGATCAAGGTCACAGGTCAAGATTTTTTGTTTGAGTTAAGACAATGTCACAAGGAAGTTGAAGGAACCTACATGTTCAATATAAAGATTCGAACTCAAACGGTTCTCAAGCTATGACCAATAATGATTTCATCTTTAAAATAGGTCAAGGTCACACTTTTTTGTATGGACGTGAGGCCCTTACTACAAGGAACCTGTATGCAAAATAAAAATGCTGTCTCAAACAGTTCAAAAGTTTTGATCAATGGTATTTTTTCTTTTAAGTAGGTCAGGGTCACAATCATAGGTCAAATTTTCTGTATGGCTGTGAAGCCCTTCAATGTCACAAGGAAACTACATGCAAGATATGAAAGGTTCAAAAGTTATGACCTGCTGTTTTTTCTTTTAAGTAGGCAAAAGGCAATTTTTTGGAATGGACAAGAAGCCCTAATCCACGTTTTTCTTTAAAGTAGGATGGGTCAAGGTCAATTTTTTTTTGCGTGTTTGGAAAGCACAATCATGTCAAATATGAAGGCGCTATCTCAAATGGTTAAAAAGTTATGACCAACGTTAAAAGGTTGTCCACATACATGACATACAAAGAAACAGACAGGGTTAAAACAACATATCCCAGCCGATTGCTAATAACCGTGCAAACAGGACAGTTCACCGATAGGGAGTTAGTCAAATAAAAGAAATTATCTGCGACATCCCTGATGCTACATACCAATTTTCAAGGTCATCGGCCATTTGGTCCCCGAGAAGAAGACTTTTAAATGTTTTTTACATATCGGGCCATGGCGGCCATATTGGTCTTGTGACCCAGTCCTTACAATGATACTTCTGTTCCCCCTTCCCATAGAGGCTCCACATGTAATTTGGTTCCAATCGACCCAGCAGTTTAAGTTGAGAAGAAGATAATAATACTCAATTTTGGTAGAGTCACACAAGGAACATTTCTGGGAAATTATTTAGAAATCAGGCCAGTGGGCTAGGAGGAGATGTTGTTCAAAGGTTTTTCTATTTTTAGCTCTGGTGGCCATTTTGTTCAATGGAGCGGAATCATTTTACCAATTTTGGTAGAGGGTCACCCAAGGAACATTTCTGTGAAATTATTTTGAAATCCATTCAACAGTTTAGGAGGAGATGTCATGTAAGAAAATTGTTGGCGCCGGACGCCGGGTGATCACAATAGCTCACTTTGAGCACTTTGTTCTCAGGTGAGCTTAAAATGCCTGTTCATATTAATAATAATTTACATATTTACGCACGCTGAAAGTGCCCTTTTTCCTGACCAGCACCATGCCCTTTTTAAGAGCTGGGGAAAACAAGTTAGTGTAGCTGCATGAAAACATCCCAAAATTTTCAAGTGGGAGACGGCGTGAGACAGAGACAGGTCGACAGACCGGGGGACAAAACGACAAATGGATATTTAATATTTACTGAATGCCACCGAACAAAAGTGTGGGAGGGTCGACAGACTGGGCACTAAACAATGCCTTTTGACCTCATTGGTGGTGGGGATGATGGTGGTGGTGGAGGGGTCAGCGGCATTGATACTTGACCACAAATCAATATTAAATGTTTACTGAATGCCACTGATTGTTTCCAAATAGGTTAATGCCATTCGATAGCCCCCACACATTGGAGCTTGAAGAAATAGATGGTCTCAATGATGCTTTCCACGCAGAGCTGAAACTGAAACTCATACGAGTAAACTGGTAAACAGCTTATAGGTGTAAGCCTGCCCAGGCAAAGCAGTGCGAGTCGGACCTTCAATGCTTATAAACCGCTATTAGTTTCATTAAGCGGCAGGGCTTGAGATGTCATTTCATCTCCATGTCGGGTACAATTCCCACAAAATTGTGAGCAATGCCTCCAATTTAAATGACCTTTAGTGTCGACGGTGGCGTTAAACATCAAATCAATCAAACAAAACCTTGTGATCCGCAACTGGGTACTGTGATCCGCAACTGGGGTCTAACAATGTCAGCCGAATAAAATTAGAAAGTATGTTTGTAAGGCTGACACAATTAATCTTATAATCGATTAATCAATCGATAAATTCCACAAAAATGATTATCATTTCTGATTTGCTTTTAATTGATTACTTGATAGGTACAATTTACTACCCAAAGCCATGCCTAAAATAGCTGGATGTGTGGCAAACAGTGCAGACCCTGATGAGACGCCGCATTATGCAGCGTCTCATCTGGGTCTACACTGTTTGCTCAGACATGTCTGTTGAAATATACATATGGTAAAGTGCAACATATGGTAAGAGTCATGCTCAGACAGAAAGTCAGACAGGTAAAATCAAGACAAAAACCTTAGCGATTACTAATCGATTGTCGATCGCAATGACAGGACTGATAATTAGGGCTGGCTATTCGGAGCTGAAATGATAATCTATTATCATTCCTATCATTGCGATCGATAACCGATTAGTAATCACTGAATATTTGGTCATAATTTTATGTCTGGCTTTCTGTATGAGCATGACTCCTACCATATGCTATACTTTGCCAGACGTATTTGAACAGACAGACCTGAGCAAACAGTGTAGACCCAGATGAGATGCCGAAGAATGCGGCGTCTCATCTGGGTCTGCACTGTTTGTTTCTTATACAGCTATTTTAAGCACAGCTTTGGGTAGTAAATTGAACTTATCAAATAATCTATTGCAAGCAAATCAGTAATGATAATCATTTTTGTAGAATTTATCGACTGAATAAGCGATTATCCGATTAATCCTCAACCTTACTGATAATCGATTATAAGCAACCATATTGGTTACAACACTCAACGACGCGTGACTGATCCAGAACTGGGTACTTGACTGTAACACAAGCAACTTCTTAAGAAAAGAATTTGCTGCTGGGGAGCATGGAAAGAATTTGCTCCTATGGAGCAAATTCTTACCTTCAAGAGTACTTTGTAAACTTAAATTGACTTTTGTTTTTCTTTCTACTGCGTCGGTCACATTTGACAATTACCGCAGGTGTACATTACATACTCCAGGTTTACAGGATGAAAGCCTACACATGACACAATAATCATGTAATTACGGCAGGGACTTTACCCTGCACAGGGGGCCTCAAGTTAACATTCTGATCTGAAGGACGGTGCACTTTATGACATTCATCTCTGCAAATGATGCCAATGGAGCGAGTTCGGACACCGGAATTTTATCGCCGCTGTCGGGGATCGAACCCGGGACCTCTAGCATCAGAGGCAAGTGCATTAACCACTGAGCTATCATTGTTGGAAAACAATTAAAGCCAGACAAATGACTTCCAAAAGAAACCAATTTTCCGACATCCAGCTGAAAAAAAAAAAATAAAATAAAAACCACGAAAATTGATGTCGCGAGTGTAATGGCCGTACGTTACACTAACCATTTATAATCAAAATTACAAATGTACTACCTATTCTTAAATTTGCTATGTATAGTTGATATCTAGCTTAAAATAGTTGGTCTTATCCGAGAAACGGCCAAAATTTGATTGAATTTGGTTGAATTATGCAGACGCCGTCTTCTGTAGTTTTTCGAAAGGAAGTGACGTATTTTAGCGGGGAAAGTATAAAGGCCGGAAAATATAAACGCCGGGAGTAACGGTCGGGAGAAAAGTCGTGAGTAAATTTTGACAATCGAATAAAGGTATTAAACATGCATCTATCTTGTTGAAATTTGGAACAAAAGTAGAATATATACTCATTTACAAAACGCATATAAGACTACAAATTGTTATCAAATATTTATCACGATTCATACTGAAAGATACAACCGTGTCACAAACTTTTGGGATCGGGAGTAACTTTTGTCAAGCACTTTGTAAATTATTAGGGGTCGAACCCAGGCTGTAGTGCTCAAGGGGAAATGAGCATGATAGCTCAGTGGTTAGTGCACTTGCCTCTGATGCTAGAGGTCCCGGGTTCGATCCCCGGCAGCGGTGTGAAAATTTCGGTGTCCGAACACGCTCCATTGGCATCATTTGCAGGGATGAATGTCATAAAGTGCACCGTCCTTCGGATCGGGACGTTAACTGGAGGCCCCCTGTGCAGGGAGAACCATCCCCTGTGCAGGTTTAAAGAACCCTACCGTAATTACATGATTACTGTGTAGGCTTTCATCCTGCAAAGCTGGAGTGTATCTAATACACCGTCTGTGTCCCCTCAGGGGGTTAAGGCGAAACCAGAAGAAGAAGAAGAAGAAGAAGAAGAAGAAGAAGAAGAAGAAGAAGAAGAAATATTCATCAAAAGTACCCGTCTGAATCTGAATTTTTGCTGGTGACACGTCTAATGACATACTTTCTTTCTTTCTTACTTCTTTTTTACTGATACTAGTACTGCGATCAGTCATATCAGATCACTACTCACATGTGTATATAACGTACTCCTGGTTTGCTGGATGAAAGTCTACACAGTAATCATGCAATAACCAGTAGGGATCTTTTACTTGCACTCCAGTCTCTAATGGTTCGGGGGGAGAATGATTCTTTATAAATGTCAGTTCTTGCAGTAAGGATCTGAAACGCCAATGAATTGTGATTTCTACAGTGCCTAGCTGGGGGGACAAGGTAATCTGTTGGAATGCTGGCAGCACCCTTTAGACCTAATGTTAGACCTAAGATGCATTTTGAAGAAGATTCTGAATTTGACAATTGTTCTAAATTTCATTAAGATAGGTGGTGCATGTTTAATACCTTTATCAATACATTCTCCCGACCGTTACTCCCGGCTTTTATACGTCCCCATTTTAGCGGGGTTTATAGATGTGAAGGACCATTCGGGTAGTTAAAAACTACATAGGTTTTGGGGTAAAAAGAGGGAGCTTAAAGAAAAAAAATGCAAGAACATATTTTACATATAGTCTATAGAAATACCGAAAACTCAGCGAAAAACACCAAAATGCGCGGTAGCAAATAGTGCTCCAAATAGTGCTCCATTAAAGCCAACACCGGACCTAAACACTTGCACTTGTAAGTCTCTCACAAACAAAGAAGGGAGACTAATTGTTTTTGCTCCGATTCTTCTTCTTTCTGCAAAAATTTCGTCCAGACGAGGTCCCAGTAACCAATATAAAGATTGTTTAGAAATTTGGGGATACGATAAATAGGTGTATTAAGTTTTGCATAAAACAAGGAGCATAACTGGAATACTAGGAAAATTAGGATGGGAGCCTCTCAAGAAAGGGAGAATAGGAAGTTAGTCCCTATCGCTCTCACTAAAGAGGTAAACTTAGCTACACAATCCTCAGCACCTTCAGCTGCTGAAATAGGATGGATTAAATCGGGAAGGGCATTCCAACCTGTATTGGTCCGGGGAAGAATAAATGTTTGTTTGTTTTAATTGGAGTTTAATGTCAGTTCTTGCAGTAAGGGTCTGAAACGCCAATGAACGATGATTTCTACAGTGCCTAGTTGTGGTAACAAGGTCATCTGTTGGAATGCGGGCAGCACCCTTTAGATCTTTAATGAGCATTCTGTTTTGTTTGTATTGGAGTTTTACGGCCCAGTCAACACTATTTAGGTCATTTTTGAGCCGGTCAGTTTACCTATCAACACTTTCCTGGGCAGGCTTATACGTAAGCGGTTAACCAGTTCAGTGCACATTCTTTCGCCAGAAACTGACAACTGCCCTTCTTGAATCAGCGGAAGGGAGAGAATGACCGTAGAAAAGATTTCATGATCAATCTCCACGAAAGAATGTTGCCGACCCCAGCGGGAGTCGAACCCGCGACCTCCTGATCACCAGTCAGACGCACATCCGACTGAGCCACTGAGGCCGGCATGAGCATTCTGTCTTTTCTCCTTTTATAGAGAGAACCCCATTTTAATTTTCCTAATAGTTCAGTCATGCTCCCAGTTTCAAAGCAGTAACTGTTTGTTACAAATCTTGCAGCTGTATTCTGAACTTCTTCAATTTCTTCATTAAGGACCACTCCACTGTGGTCCCAGATACAACTACCATATCCCAAGATTGGGCGAACAAGACCTTTATATGCTGCCTCTTTTACATCCTGGGGACACTAATGAATATATCGTCTCTGGAAACCAAGCGTTCTATTTGTCTTAGTAGACATGTTGCTAATATGTGTATTCCATCTCAAATTGTGTGCGAGTGTCACACCAAGGTATTAAATGGAATCCACGTTCTCGAGGACCGTTCCCTTTAAGGTGTAAGAAGCCTCATTTTTTTTTCTTCCTAGTTACCTGCATAATATTGCATTTAATGGGCTGAAATCCCATGCCCCATTTTCGTGCCCAACATCCAAATTTATCTATATCATTCTTAAGTTTCAGTGAGTCCTCTGTATCTCTAATTTCCCGATAGCAAACACAGGCATCTGCGAACAGTCTTATATCTGAGTCAATGTCAGTGGAAATATAATTGATGTACAGGGAGAATAACAGTGGACTACGAACGGTCCCTTGTTGGACTCCAGACAAAACTGGCGCCCACTCTGAATATGCGCGCTGTTTTCTGTAGCAAAGAAAGGAATCTATCTATTTGAGAGTATTTCCCCCTATTCCATAGCCAAACTAGAGCTGTCAGTGAAACTGACTAGGGCCCCGGCAGCGCTATCAGAGGAGTAGGAAAATTTGTGGACGGACAGACGGAAAGACAGACACAGACAGACGGACGGACAGAGTGATTACTATAGGGCACCCACACTTTCAGTGCGGGGCCCTAATAACTTAGATTTAAGTAGTTCATGTGGAAATGCGTTAACATAGAAACTTGATACAAGTATCAACTTTTAAAAATAGAAAAAAAAATATTTTAAACGTCTACTTATCCCATACCCCTGGGCCTATTGTATTGAAACTTCATATGAATGTTGCTTACCAATTATAGATAGCATTTATTCGATATATTGATATCAAATATTGAAGAACATTTGAGGATATCAGTAATTACATTTATTAATATCAATTACATTTATTGATATCTATACTTATCCATTAATGAAAATTTTGATATCTATAATTCAGCCTTATAATTGATATCTGTAATTTGATTTTTAGATATCTATATATGCAAAAGAAAATTGGATATCATAAAACAAATTTAATGCTATCAAGACATATTTATATAACATATCATTGATTACATTTTATGATATCATAATTATTGATAATTAAAGATATCAATTATGTTATATATTATATATAAATCTTTAATTTTATGTATAGATATCTATCATTTTATAATAAAATTATAGATATCTGTAATTTGATTTATAGATATCGATAATAAAATTATAAATATCTAATTAAAATTATAGATATCTCAAATTGTATTGAATAGTAAAACTGCACCCCATAGGTATATGCTATATTAGATATCTAAACTGCCATTAAAGATATCTAAATTACATATCTATTCAAATATCTTATAGGTATTCTAGATAACAAGATAATCTTTTAAAAGAAAGCTTTTTTGACTATTACTTGTCAGGGATCTCGGTCCGGGATCCCGGTCCGGGATAATATTTTTGGGATCCCGGACTCTACCAAAATTCCCGGTTTGCCACAAGCGGGATCCCGGACTGAACTCCATGTGTTAATTGCTCGAGTCAGAAACTGACCACCTGTAGCGTTGAGCACAAGTTGTCAGATCAGTTAATTATATAAGTAGGTGAATCGGGTTAGTCCAGATCGGCATCTTTGATCTTATTTCATGGCCACTTAAACTGAGTAATCAGACTTGTCCGCGCAGCATGAGACGTTTGGTCTTTTTGATCTTGGCAATATGATTGACGCATGAAAAACGTGCGTCTCATTTTACATATCAATAAAAGATAGATAGATAGAGGTGCGACTTTAACCCTTTTTTACCAAATGGAATCTTCCTCCTTATATAATTATAGCAGGAGTTCAATTCAAAATTTATCTTATCAAAAAAAAAAAAAAAAAAAAAAAAGATTTTATTGTCTCGGAAATCTGTGACATTTGCATCTATCGAGTCAGATCATGGTGTGATATATACTGACTCTAGTCCATCTCTAATCCAATTTCTTGCTTACATTAATCAGCAAATTAACTATAATCCATTTTTTTAAACAATTAACACAGTGTGTTTTCAAATACATGTGACAAAAAAGCGTAAAGTTAACCGTGTCATTGATTCTGTGCATGTGCCATTGAACCACCAGTGTCTACTGATATTTCACCAGACTATTTTTAACTTGGATAGCGTGTCGATACATTATATCGGATTGCAGTCATGACAATAAACAGCTTGACCATCAATATATCTCAAAGGGTATTGGAGTTATGGCCATCACAAAGTAGTCATTCTATTTTATTAAAAGGGGAGATAACTAAAAAAGTATGGCATCCAGAGTTCTGGTTCTTGCGCATGACACGCCGTCTCGGCCTTGTGAACAATTGTGCCAAGAACCATCAATGAATCTCAAAGGGTATAGGAGTTATGGCCATCACAAGGTTGCGTCTACGGACGGACGGACAGACAGACAGACGGACGGACGCCAGGCTGATCGCTATATCCCCCGAACCTATTCGGTCGGGGGATAAAAATATTATAGGTATTCTACATAAGAGAATTAAAAGAATTTAAAGCTATTTTGGCCTTTACTTGTCCGGGATCCCAGTCCGGGATAATATTTTCGGGATCCCGGACTCTGCCAAAATTCCCGGTTTGCCACAAGCGGGATCCCGGACTGAAGTCTTGATCCCGGACTGAAGTCTTGATCCCGGATTATCCCGGCCGGGATTCACAATCCCGCCGGGATCCCGGAAAAATCCCGCCGGGATCCGGGATCCCGGAAAAATCCCGCCGGGATCCGGGATCCCGGAAAAATCCCGCCGGGATCCCGCTCACATTTTCACTTGGGAAATGGCTAAGCAGGAATACACTTTCCTCCTATGGTGCCTTCCTTCACGTAGGATGCGTAAATGATATGCAAACATGGCGACTGACCCACTTATGGTCCCGCTGAGTGCGGCATCCTACCTCGAGGAAGGCATCACTTTTTCTTAACTTAAAACGGCAAATGCATAAAAAGGGATTGACCTACTTTGCACATCCTCCACGATAGAAGTCACTCACTAACAAAATAAATACGAATTCAAGCCCGAGACCGCATAGGCCGGCACTTCATGTTATTATGTTACATATTGTATGTACAGATAAAAAAAAAAAAAAACACAAAATATAAACCACTAGCACAATCTTGCAGGTACAAAAACTGTCACCCCCAGCAACTGTGAGCGGGTGTGCTCGCCCTAAAACGGACAACACCACCTTTAAGGCACAAGAAAAACAAACAAAACAGGTCCGTGGTGGGGTAAGCGCATCCGCCCGCATATATATACTTAAAAAATAGACCACTCAACAAGCTGGGGAAACAGACCAAACAATGTAAAAATGTACATACGTTACATAAATATACAAAAATCAAATAAAAAAAAAAAAAAAATACCAATATCAAAATTGACCCTTTCCTGCTCTGACACGGTTCGGCATATTGACAAGCAAAAAATTATAACGTCGAGTAGAAGACAAAATGGACCGACTGCAGCGGACTTACGATAGACACGGATGGACGGGGCTGGAGCCGAGCGATGGTCTCCCCATTCACCGGCAACGTGGAATGGGGGTAGCACCGAACGGCTACGGTGTAGTGCCAGAATGGATTCGTTCCCTGGGACCCCACCAGCTGACGACCCGTGACACGGGGAAACTGGAAACAACAACAACAATAAATGACCCATCAGTGCTGTCAATACTTTGATTCATCGTGTGACCCTGTGTCTCATGTATCAGTATCTCTTTGTCTCACATTGCCAAAATTTAATAATATTTAATATTTGATACAAAACTTTATGACACTGATACCTTTGAAGTGAATTTGAGATACCGTTATTTTCTTAATGAAATCCGTGTGTTTTGTAATATAAGGTATGAATGAGACAGAAGCAACCCATATTTTATACAAGAAACTCCAAACTGGGACATTGAATAGCCTTTTATACAATATATTGAAAATTTTACCACCAAAAAATATGAAAAATTTCAGCAAAAAAAATTCTGATATTTTTCATGTTTCTGCTCAAAACATAGAGTGTGGGAAATTGTTAGAACTGCCTTGACGAGGGGTTCTAACGAGTACCCACAATCAATGTTTTTGAACAGAAATAAGAAAGAAAATGTATACCTCCGTTTGTGGGGTTTGAGGGTGTCAAAATTATACACGCGTGTTTTTCGGGGTGTGGGACATTGGCAAACAGTGCAGGCTCCATTAGATCAGATGCGGCGGATAATGGCATCTGATCACGGCCTTCACTGTGTTTGCAAAATCTTCAGCCCTTTTCAGAATTTCTAAAATCAGCTCAACCTGAAACCCCTTGATATAAGCCATAACATGCCAATCACGACAATTGTCGTCTGCTTGGCCGTCTGCCGGTTACCTTAAAAGTCATTTTCTGCAAACAGTGTAGACCCAGATCAGACTGCTCCTGTAGGAGCAGTCTGATCTGGGCCCACACTGTTTGCCTGTGTCCAAAATATTATTAAAAAGTTTGCAAGAAGATTCAGCTCAGACGACAAAAGCAGACGACATTTTCAGATGAAGTTTTTCTCAAGTCTTACCCTTGTCCTGCTGAATATTTCAATATGTCACACCCACTACTTATTATCAACCAATCAGATTACATAATGCAAATTATTGCAGCAAATCCATAAACTGAATGACAAACTGTAGATCCTGACCAGATGGCTTCTGAAGAAGCCATCTGATCTGGATCTACATTGTTTGAAAGATAAGACATCTCCGGGCTCAGCATGACAAGGGTTCAGGGTTAAAATGGATATGGTGGAATATTCTCTTCAGTTCAAAATGGGTAAGGTACCGTATCATGAAGTACTTCCTTCTTAATTAATTTTGGTAATGTGAAAACATTAATTTCTCACAGGAATACTGCTTAAAAGACTTGTATATACACAATAAAATGTACATGTGATATTAACTTGAAATCTTACTGAATTTTCCTGGTTTTATTTGACCATAAAATATAGCCCTACATACATCTGTTTTAATGGCAAATTCCTCAGAAAAAAAATGTATCATCCAGTCTGCTATATACATATTAATAGCAGTTGGATATCCAAAATGATGGCACCAGTCGAAAATAAAAAATAATATTTTAAGCTGAAGTCAGGGATCCAAGAAGACAAATGTGTGCCGCCAAGATTCAGATATATCTAATTATTAGCTGCTCATGATGATGATGTATCTATTCATAAATGACAGCAAGAGGTGGCCCTAAGACATAATGCTGTGTCACGCTGATCTGAGTCTTTCCTTATCTACATACAGGCTTATTTTAATCTTGAGGAAGTTGCAAAATGCCAATCAGGACAATTGTTGACTGCTTTGCCGTCTGCCAGTTACTTTAAAAGCCATTTTTGCAAACAGTTTGGACCCAGATCAGACTGCTCCTCTAAGAGCAGTCTGAACTCGGCACAGTCTGATCTCGGCCCACACTATTTGCCTTTCTGCTTTGTTTTGTTTGTTTGATTTGAGGTTTAACAACCCCATCAACACTGTAAAGGTCATTTTCGAGACGTTGCTTCCAATTTTGTGGGTCTTTTAACCGACATTGCGATGAAATGACAACTCAAGCCCTCTGCCCAATTAAACCAATAGGGTTTATAAGCATGGACGGGCCGACTCGCACCACTTTGCCTGGGCAGGCTTAGATCCTCTCAGTGGTTAACATGTTCTTGTGTGCAGGTCGGTTTCAGCTCTGCCTGGAAGCATCATGCAGCCCATATATTTCTTCAAGCCCCGATGGGCGGGGGCCGTTGCCTGTAGGTAAAAATAATTTCAAAAATGTTTGCTAGAAGATTCAGCAGACGACATAAGCAGACGGCATTTTCTCGGCAGCTTAAGAATACAGAGGAACATACAGAGTTTGTTTGCTTGTTTGTGTTTTGGGTTTACATACCCGTTAACATTATTTAGGTCATTTTTGGAGAAGTTGCTTCCGATTTTTTATTGTTTACTTTTACTGGACATTAGAGACAACAGAAAGACTTAATTATATGTACATATTATCTCTCATGATTGTGCTATCATAATTCAAGATATGAAGAGTTGGCAGGAGATTTATTAAGATCAAATTGAACTGAGGTTGCTGACCACTTTGACCAGATAAAAAGTAATTGGCCCAGACATCAACATTCAGGCCTGCAAGAGTTCACTTGTGCACAATATGCTCACCCCATAAAATGCCAATTGTCTTCTGCTGGTTACTTTAAAAATATATTATTGCAAACAGCCTGGACCCTGATCAGACTACTCCTCTAGGAGCAGTCTGATCTGGGTCCACACTGTTTGCCAGAATGCAAAACTATTTTTAAAAAGTTTGCAAGAAGATTCAGCAGACAACATAAACAGATGACATTTTTCAGATGTAGTTTTTCTTTCATTGCTGATCTCCGCCAGCATCAAAGTGCAGCAAAATACAAAATTTGGGTCAGAACAGAACAGAACTTTATTTAACTAACAACCCTTCAGGCCACTCGATCACTCACAGTTGGCATAAGGGAATGAATATATACAAAATTTATCCACTTGCACATACATGTACAAGCGCATGACAAAATAACGAAAGCATCACCAAAACACGCCTATTTAATTCTGACTCCCTTGAATCCCACCTTTAGTAAAACATTTGTCTAATCATGCGTCATTAAAAAAGTTCATGAACCAACTGTTTTCTTGTTAGTCATCAAACCTTAGAGTTTTGATGAATACAGTGCAAGTTAATGAATTCAAATCATAAACCCTTAGCCTGCTGAATATTTATATATGCCACACCCACTACCGATTATCAACCAATCAGATAACTTGATGCAAATTATTGCGATAAATTCATAAACTGAATGACAAACAATGAAGATCCTGATCAGATGGCTTCTTCATCTGATCTGGATCTTCATTGTTTGAAAGATAAGGCATATCCGGGCTCAGCAGGACAAGGGTTAAAGTCACTGAATGTAATGGAACATTTAAAAAAAAAGTTCATGAACTGCCATTTCATTATTCTTGCACAATATTCATCAAACCAAGTTCATGAATCTAAGTCTTTAATATGAATTTGATTCATCAAAGTTCATTGAATCTGGGACTGACGATTTAACCAGATTCAGATATAATCAGTTTTACATAAAAAGGATCAAACATTCATAACTTTAATCCAAACTTCATGAACTTTCATTCTGTTAAATTTATTCATGAATAGTTCATGAAAAAATCATGAATTAAGCTCATGAACTGTTCATGAATTAGTTGTTATAAAAAAGTTTTCATAATTATAAGGTTAAGAAGCAAACAAGTTCACAAACTTTTTAAGTTCATGAATTGTTCATGCACTTTATTCATGAATTATTCATGTTATTTTCAACAGGGAAATTGCCATTTTCTATATAATCTAAGGTAGCAGTACACAGTTTCCAGCCTGTGCACATGGGGAAATTTCTTCATAAGTATGAGTGGGGATCAAATTCAGTGTCTAAATACTGTTTGGCAATTATGAAAGCAATATCTTGAATTCAGTGTATTGTTTTTGTGTCATTGTGGAGAAATATGAATTAATTCATGGTCACATGACCTGGATATCAAGGGATGTAACTGAAAATACGAAACTACTGCTATACGAATTTATCGCTACACTTTCTGTTTAAAATAGCTGTCAGACTTCATTTGGATATTGCTAAAAAAGTAAACGGCTGGCAGGGGTCAATTTCTAGCCCCCTTTCATTTTTGGTAGGTGTACAATAGAGCTGAATGCTGACAATTGTCCTTGCAAATGCAGTGTGCTGCCAGGGCTTCCTTGAAAACAGCAGAAAATGGTAAAAAAAGCAGCAGAAGTGGGTGGGGTAGGACTTGTTTACATAGCCACTACATTGGCTGTACAGTGTACAAGCTATAGAAACCAGCTTCAAATTATTCTGTGGCAAGTCACAATGCAGTGATAACACAAAAGAGAAGGGTTGCAAAGTGTACTATTTGTTACGGCTCAAAAAACTTTGTCTGCTGCGTGTCCGAGTCTCGCCGACAGCTTGGAATAGTGGTTTGCTACCATTAACCAATATGTCAAATTTCAAAGTGCCATTTAGGACAATCTTTTTTATCAACTCCTTTACCAGAATCAATATTTAGACAAAAACACCATTGTTTCTGATGAAATTGGGTCATAAAACTGAAATTTGTATGTAAGCCTACAGGTAGGGTCTGAGGCAAGGGAGACAACTCCAAAATCAGAATTTTAGTCTAGATGTTTGTTAATCATTTTGGTGCTGTCAAAGCTTATTCAATCTTAAAGGTGATTAAACCCATTTTGACCAATATTTTGGGCATTTCGTGTACAAAAGATAGATTTTAAATGATTAATTTTCTCTCATTTTCAGCTTGGAAAGCCGTAATACTGAAATAGTGTTGATAAGTCGCAAAGCACCGTATTCCACGCTGTCAGCAAGACTTTGATGCGCAGCGGACAAGGTTTTTTGAGCCGTAACAAATAGTTACAGGTATCCAACTGTTGTTAACCTAGTTTAAACAGGAAATCCCAAACCACACTGGTAAAGGCAAGCGCGCAGGGTAAGGAACAAACACACCGGATAAGGAAATTTTTCCGATCAGGATAAAAAAGAAAATGGCGGAATGGGTATCACATGTGCAGGTTTGTTGTTGTTCTAGATCTCGTGTTATGGTTACTAATCAATACGGCTGCTCACATTAGCTTCACGGAAGACACATATTATTCACAAATTTATCTTCGATGGTCCGAATTCGACAGTTACATCCAGTCAAACGGAGAACCGGACACAGTGGAGCTACTCCACCGCGAAATCTCATTATTTTACATGAAACGCTCTTCTGGGAAGATGGCATGCACATTTTTGTTGGTTGTAGACATACACATGATAAATCGGACTGTTACAAATACGATTTAAGGAAAATTTGAAATTAGAAGGCACGCAGCGAGAAATCCTGGTTCAATTTTCAATACAACGCCCACGGGCAAGGAAATGGGTACAACGCATATGATAAGACACAAAATTTTACTGGGAAAATGGTTATTGTATGGTCGAAGCAGTAGGAAATTTCCATCTCAGCTTAGGTTTTCCGATATTAATAATTAGTCCTACATAGTTTAAAGCACCGATTGTGATCTTTAGGAAACGTTCAACGTTTTAGTGCATTGCATTGCTGTGGTTCTAGCAATGTACCCCTCTACACCCCCCCACACACACACACAAATACACATACACTATGAATCTAGGACGATTTGGCCCGGACGATTTGACCTAGGAGAATTCGGCCATGAAGAATGTGGTCCGTAAAAATATATTGGGTAGGAAAACTTGGCAAGGCTAATATAACGTCCTGTGCAAATTGACATTTAAATGTTTTGGGTTTGTTTTCAGTAATGCCTCTTGGTTTGTTTGGTTAAGAGTTTAACGGCACTGTCAACACTATTTTAGGTCATTTTTGAGCCGGTCAGTTTACCTATCCACACTTTTCCTGGGCAGGCTTATACGTAAGCGGTTAACCAGTACACTGTACATTCTTTCGCCAGAAACTGACAACTGTCCTTCTTGAATCAGCGGAAGGGAGAGAATGACCGTAGAAAAGGCTTCATGATCAATCTCCACGAAAGAATGTTGCCGACCCCCGCAGGTTTCGAACCCCTGCCCTCCTGATCACCAGCAGACGCGAATCCGACTGAGCTACCGAGGCCGGCATAATCATTCAGTTACCAATACATGGACATACTTTAATATTTGCCTTGCCCATCGGGGCTAAAGAAATAGATGGGCTGCATGATGCTTCCACGCAGAGCTGAAACCGACCCACACACGAGTACTGGTAAACTGCTTAGAGGATCTAAGCCTGTCCAGGCAAAGCGGTGCGAGTCGACCCGCCCATGCTTATAAAGCCTATCGGTTTCATTGGGCGGCAGGGCTTGCGATGTCGTTTCATCTCAGTGTCGGGTAAAATTCCCACAAAATTGGAAGCAACGTCTCTAAAATGACCTTTACAGTGTTGACGGGGACGTTAAACCTCAAATCAAACAAACAATATTTGCCTTATATCCGACGACGAACTGCGTGCAAAGGGCCTGTTAAGATCTCCAATTATATCTGCCCCCCCCCCCCTCCGGAATATTTGTTTCATTAATGTTGTATGGTGATTGATAGCCAAAGGAAGTTATATGAAAAGCTACATCTTCAAAGAAAAACAAATCAATAAAATGTTTGGTCATTCACCAATAAGATATATTTTTACCATGACTTTACCCCTACCCCCAGCTGATTATGACCGAAATAGCAAAATTTGTCACCTTTATGGCTTTCAAAATATAATAGCCTAGCCTTGCCTGTACATATTGTATATTTTGTATACAGATACAGTTTTGATATGTTAACATGTGATGAAAATATAAAATAAAATGAACTGTGAACTCTGTGTTTATTTTTTCATAAATTATTTTTTGGCCATTATCAGAAATGTCAACATAAAATTGCCATAACTCCGTTCATAGTAAAGCCAAATATATGTTGTTATTACTCATTTTCTTAGTTGTTTCATTTTGATCCTGTACTTTTTCATTTTTCGTATATCTCCATGATAACGCAAGTGGGTGGGGTAACAAGATACGACTCGCTTAGTGTACAAACGATGAGCAGTGCTACCTAATATATTAATGCGCCAATTGAAACCGGGTTTCTAATTGCACTTTCTATTGTCTTTTTCTTTCGAAGGGGTATACTTTTATCACTCTTTTCTTACTATTTTCGTCACAGTTTATTATCTCAATACAGACACATCAAACGTCAAGTTATGCTGAAAATACTTGAAGACGAAACAAATCGTTTCTGTGTATGTTTCCATTAACGACGCCTGTTAGCAAGTGAAACGTCGCACACTGAAGAGGATTTGAGTGAGGGTAAAAAAGAAGCCAAATCATATGAGGCCCTTTAATGACCATGTAATAGGTATGCCTCACGAATTTGGCGAAGTTATCTTATTTTCAGCCAAAAGAATAAGCATACAATTTTCTACCAGAAATACTGCATTTCTCTAATTCATGATCGCGATGTACCAAATCCATCTATCCCCCATAGGGGATGATTGTATTGCTAGAACCACAGCAATGCGCATGCCAAGACAATGCACCCAAACTTTGGACGTTTCCTAAAGGTAACAATTGGTGCTTTAAACTATGTAGGACTAATTATTAATATCGGAAAACCTAATCTGAGATGGAAATTTACTAGTGCTACGACCATACAACAACCATTTTCCCCGGAAAATTTTGTGTCTTATCATACGCGTTGTACCCATCTCCTTGCCCGTGGGCGTTGTATTAAAAATTGAACTGAGATTTCTCACTGTGGGCCTTCTAATTATAAATTTTCCTTAAATCGTGTTTGCAACAATCCGAGTTATCATGTGTATGTCTACAACCAACAAAAAAGTGCATGCCATCTTCCCAGAAGAGCGTTTCATGTAAAATAATGAGATTTCGCGGTGGAGTAGCTCCACTGTGTCCGGTTCTCCGTTTGACTGGATGTAACTGTCGAATTCGGACCATCGAATATAAATTTGTGAATAATATGTGTCTTCCGTGAAGCTAATGTGAGCAGTCGTATTGATTAGTAACCATAACACGAGATCTAGAACAACAACAAACCTGCACATGTGATACCCATTCCGCCATTTTCTTTTTTATCCTGAGCGGAAAAATTTCCTTATCCGGTGTGTTTGTTCCTTACCCTGCGCGCTTGCCTTTACCAGTGTGAAACTAAGACACTGGCAAATAGTGCACGCCCACATCAGTCGTCGGCCTAAATTGGTGCGTATGATTAGGGCCCTCACTGTTTGCAAGAAAGAGTCATTTTTTACAATAAATTACTATAAACAACCCAACGCGTAAAATAATTGTGTCTTGTTTTTTGTTTTTGTTTGGTTTTCTTGCACGGGGAGGGGGGGGATTTACTGCCCTTTCGAGATTATTTCACTGATATCGAGCTGATTTTGCACCATAGGCGGCAAAACCGGAGTATCCGGAGAAAACACCCTGACCTCCAGTTGCAGAACTTGGTGTATCACATCGTGTGACCTGAGGCAGGCTCCCCACCACAACCTTGACAGAACTAATGATTAAGAGTCAGCTCTCTATCCAATAGGCCACAGAGGCCCGTAATTGTGCCTTGCATGCTGGGGTTCCACAGCTTCTCTCAGCTGAGATTGACTGCTAGCAGCTGTGTTGTGAGCTAATAATGACAATTATTACTGTTTTTCTTTGATTCCACAATTAAACTTATCATAATAAGGTGGATTTACTACCAATTTGACACTTTTGAGAAAAGTCATATTTGTCTTAAAGGTAGCAGTACACAGTTTCCAGCCTGTGCACATGGGGAAATTTCTTCATAAGTAAGAGTAGGGATCAAATTCAGTGTCTAAATACTGTTTGGCAATTATGAAAGCAATATCTTGAATTCAGTGTATTGTTTTTGTGTCATTGTGGAGAAATATGAATTAATTCATGGTCACATGACCTGGATATCAAGGGATGTAACTGAAAATACGAAACTACTGCTATACGAATTTATCGCTACACTTTCTGTTTAAAATAGCTGTCAGACTTCATTTGGATATTGCTAAAAAAGTAAACGGCTGGCAGGGGTCAATTTCTAGCCCCCTTTCATTTTTGGTAGGTGTACAATAGAGCTGAATGCTGACAATTGTCCTTGCAAATGCAGTGTGCTGCCAGGGCTTCCTTGAAAACAGCAGAAAATGGTAAAAAAAGCAGCAGAAGTGGGTGGGGTAGGACTTGTTTACATAGCCACTACATTGGCTGTACAGTGTACAAGCTATAGAAACCAGCTTCAAATTATTCTGTGGCAAGTCACAATGCAGTGATAACACAAAAGAGAAGGGTTGCAAAGTGTACTATTTGTTACGGCTCAAAAAACTTTGTCTGCTGCGTGTCCGAGTCTCGCCGACAGCTTGGAATAGTGGTTTGCTACCATTAACCAATATGTCAAATTTCAAAGTGCCATTTAGGACAATCTTTTTTATCAACTCCTTTACCAGAATCAATATTTAGACAAAAACACCATTGTTTCTGATGAAATTGGGTCATAAAACTGAAATTTGTATGTAAGCCTACAGGTAGGGTCTGAGGCAAGGGAGACAACTCCAAAATCAGAATTTTAGTCTAGATGTTTGTTAATCATTTTGGTGCTGTCAAAGCTTATTCAATCTTAAAGGTGATTAAACCCATTTTGACCAATATTTTGGGCATTTCGTGTACAAAAGATAGATTTTAAATGATTAATTTTCTCTCATTTTCAGCTTGGAAAGCCGTAATACTGAAATAGTGTTGATAAGTCGCAAAGCACCGTATTCCACGCTGTCAGCAAGACTTTGATGCGCAGCGGACAAGGTTTTTTGAGCCGTAACAAATAGTTACAGGTATCCAACTGTTGTTAACCTAGTTTAAACAGGAAATCCCAAACTAAGACACTGGCAAATAGTGCACGCCCACATCAGTCGTCGGCCTAAATTGGTGCGTATGATGAGGGCCCTCACTGTTTGCAAGAAAGAGTCATTTTTTACAATAAATTACTATAAACAACCCAATGCGTAAAATAATTGTGTCTTGTTTTTTGTTTTTGTTTGGTTTTCTTGCACGGGGGGGGGGGGGGGATTTACTGCCCTTTCGAGATTATTTCACTGATATCGAGCTGATTTTGCACCATAGGCGGCAAAACCGGAGTATCCGGAGAAAACACCCTGACCTCCAGTTGCAGAACTTGGTGTATCACATCGTGTGACCTGAGGCAGGCTCCCCACCACAACCTTGACAGAACTAATGATTAAGAGTCAGCTCTCTATCCAATAGGCCACAGAGGCCCGTAATTGTGCCTTGCATGCTGGGGTTCCACAGCTTCTCTCAGCTGAGATTGACTGCTAGCAGCTGTGTTGTGAGCTAATAATGACAATTATTACTGTTTTTCTTTGATTCCACAATTAAACTTATCATAATAAGGTGGATTTACTACCAATTTGACACTTTTGAGAAAAGTCATATTTGTCTTAAAGGTAGCAGTACACAGTTTCCAGCCTGTGCACATGGGGAAATTTCTTCATAAGTAAGAGTAGGGATCAAATTCAGTGTCTAAATACTGTTTGGCAATTATGAAAGCAATATCTTGAATTCAGTGTATTGTTTTTGTGTCATTGTGGAGAAATATGAATTAATTCATGGTCACATGACCTGGATATCAAGGGATGTAACTGAAAATACGAAACTACTGCTATACGAATTTATCGCTACACTTTCTGTTTAAAATAGCTGTCAGACTTCATTTGGATATTGCTAAAAAAGTAAACGGCTGGCAGGGGTCAATTTCTAGCCCCCTTTCATTTTTGGTAGGTGTACAATAGAGCTGAATGCTGACAATTGTCCTTGCAAATGCAGTGTGCTGCCAGGGCTTCCTTGAAAACAGCAGAAAATGGTAAAAAAAGCAGCAGAAGTGGGTGGGGTAGGACTTGTTTACATAGCCACTACATTGGCTGTACAGTGTACAAGCTATAGAAACCAGCTTCAAATTATTCTGTGGCAAGTCACAATGCAGTGATAACACAAAAGAGAAGGGTTGCAAAGTGTACTATTTGTTACGGCTCAAAAAACTTTGTCTGCTGCGTGTCCGAGTCTCGCCGACAGCTTGGAATAGTGGTTTGCTACCATTAACCAATATGTCAAATTTCAAAGTGCCATTTAGGACAATCTTTTTTATCAACTCCTTTACCAGAATCAATATTTAGACAAAAACACCATTGTTTCTGATGAAATTGGGTCATAAAACTGAAATTTGTATGTAAGCCTACAGGTAGGGTCTGAGGCAAGGGAGACAACTCCAAAATCAGAATTTTAGTCTAGATGTTTGTTAATCATTTTGGTGCTGTCAAAGCTTATTCAATCTTAAAGGTGATTAAACCCATTTTGACCAATATTTTGGGCATTTCGTGTACAAAAGATAGATTTTAAATGATTAATTTTCTCTCATTTTCAGCTTGGAAAGCCGTAATACTGAAATAGTGTTGATAAGTCGCAAAGCACCGTATTCCACGCTGTCAGCAAGACTTTGATGCGCAGCGGACAAGGTTTTTTGAGCCGTAACAAATAGTTACAGGTATCCAACTGTTGTTAACCTAGTTTAAACAGGAAATCCCAAACTAAGACACTGGCAAATAGTGCACGCCCACATCAGTCGTCGGCCTAAATTGGTGCGTATGATGAGGGCCCTCACTGTTTGCAAGAAAGAGTCATTTTTTACAATAAATTACTATAAACAACCCAACGCGTAAAATAATTGTGTCTTGTTTTTTGTTTTTGTTTGGTTTTCTTGCACGGGGGGGGGGGGGGGGGGGGGGGGGGGATTTACTGCCCTTTCGAGATTATTTCACTGATATCGAGCTGATTTTGCACCATAGGCGGCAAAACCGGAGTATCCGGAGAAAACACCCTGACCTCCAGTTGCAGAACTTGGTGTATCACATCGTGTGACCTGAGGCAGGCTCCCCACCACAACCTTGACAGAACTAATGATTAAGAGTCAGCTCTCTATCCAATAGGCCACAGAGGCCCGTAATTGTGCCTTGCATGCTGGGGTTCCACAGCTTCTCTCAGCTGAGATTGACTGCTAGCAGCTGTGTTGTGAGCTAATAATGACAATTATTACTGTTTTTCTTTGATTCCACAATTAAACTTATCATAATAAGGTGGATTTACTACCAATTTGACACTTTTGAGAAAAGTCATATTTGTCTTAAAGGTAGCAGTACACAGTTTCCAGCCTGTGCACATGGGGAAATTTCTTCATAAGTAAGAGTAGGGATCAAATTCAGTGTCTAAATACTGTTTGGCAATTATGAAAGCAATATCTTGAATTCAGTGTATTGTTTTTGTGTCATTGTGGAGAAATATGAATTAATTCATGGTCACATGACCTGGATATCAAGGGATGTAACTGAAAATACGAAACTACTGCTATACGAATTTATCGCTACACTTTCTGTTTAAAATAGCTGTCAGACTTCATTTGGATATTGCTAAAAAAGTAAACGGCTGGCAGGGGTCAATTTCTAGCCCCCTTTCATTTTTGGTAGGTGTACAATAGAGCTGAATGCTGACAATTGTCCTTGCAAATGCAGTGTGCTGCCAGGGCTTCCTTGAAAACAGCAGAAAATGGTAAAAAAAAGCAGCAGAAGTGGGTGGGGTAGGACTTGTTTACATAGCCACTACATTGGCTGTACAGTGTACAAGCTATAGAAACCAGCTTCAAATTATTCTGTGGCAAGTCACAATGCAGTGATAACACAAAAGAGAAGGGTTGCAAAGTGTACTATTTGTTACGGCTCAAAAAACTTTGTCTGCTGCGTGTCCGAGTCTCGCCAACAGCTTGGAATAGTGGTTTGCTACCTAAACATTTTTTATTCTGTAGTGTTTTTCAAACCCTGAAATCCTTTGTTCTTTCTGATTCTGAACATATGTTACCAATTGAAACTATATTATGCTACAATTTATACTATTTCAAGAAAACAAGGGATTGCAATTAAGTTGCAATGGAGCATCTAATAAGTCTTGTTATATAATTACTTGGCAAATAAGTTATATTTTTGTTCATGCATATGCTTTTGATTATATCAAGAAACAACTTAGCTACCTAACTAACTCCCAGTGACCTATGACATTTTTTAAATTCCTGTATTTTAAGCAATCAGTCTTCGACCCAGATTGGATGCAATGTTCTGTAGCATCTGATCAGGGTCTACACTGTTTGCCAGTGTCCCACCACCTGAGCCCATTTTATTTAATTACAGATAAACCTCTTTACATACAGACCTGAAGACTGCATGGCTATAAATAATCATAACCTGAATTTTATCTTGCTGAATATTCATTTAAGCCACACCAATTTCTGTCTATCAACCAATCAAATTGCTTGATGTAATTTATTGCTACAAATTCATAAATTGAATGCCAAACAGTGTAGATCATGATCAGATGGCTTCTGAAGAAGCCATCTGATCTGGATCTACACTGTTTGCAAAGATAGGGGTTGTCGTGAACAGCAAGATAAGGGTTAAGCCAGCCTCGGCAGCACAGTCGGATGGGCGTCTAACTGGTGATCAGGAGGATTCGCCAGGGTCGGCAACATTCTTTCACAGAGATTGATCATGAAATCTTTTCTTCGGTCATTCTCTCCCTTCTGCTGATTCAAGAAGGGCAGTTGTCAGTTTCAGGCGAAAGAATGTACTAGCTGGTTAACCGCTTACGTATAAGCCTGCCCAGGAAAGTGTGGATAGGTATACTGACTGGCTCAAAAATAAAATAGTGTTGACTGGGCTGTTAATCCCCAATACAAACAAACAAACAAATCAAAATCCAATTTGCACATGAGTTACACCCCCGCCCATAGGGGCTTGAAGAAATATATGGGCTGCATGATGCTTCCACGCAGAGCTGATTCTGGCCCGCACACTAGTACTGGTAAACCGTTTAGAGGATCTTAGTCTGTCCAGGAACCGCGGTGCCAGGCGGACCGTCCATGCTAATAAACCCTATTGGTTTCATTGGGCGACAGGGCTTGAGATGTCATTTCATCTCAATGTCGGGTAAAAGTCCCACAAAATTGGAAGCAATGTCTCCAAAATGACCTTTACAGTGTTGACGGGGACGTTAAACCTCAAGTCAAACAAATCAAACATGAGTTACACTTTATCGGTCACATGGACAATAAATTTTGTGAGTAGGATATTATACATTATATAATTTATGTTGCAGAAAATAGTCAAATGGGGTGATTTTTCAGTCACAAACTGTAACATGATTAACTTAAATGAATTCCCAGAGCTGGAAAATTCTTCAAAATTTCGCTTGTTCAATATATGAACATTTCGGTAAATTCACCCTCATTCTCTAAAATTTTTACTCTCAATGGCAAATGGATGAGACCTGCTTTCTAAAGGACAATTCTGAAACCATCCTGGCGCCGAGGTTATAAAACTTTTTTCATGCTCAACTCACTAATCTTGATCATGAAATTTATCCTGCTCATAAATTTTAAAATGCCAACAAATGCTGGTATTTTAAAATTTGAGAGCAGGCTAAATAGCATTCTGCACTGATCTGAGCAGGAAAATTGCTTGATTTGTTTCTAATGTAATAGTTATGAGCATTAAAAATTTCATGCTCACCTGAGTGGAGCATGAAAAAGAAAAAAGTTTAAAACCTCAGGGCTAGCTGAATTGTAAAAACTTTCTTCCACCAATTAAATCTGAACATTCAGGCTCATATGTTGACATCCCCAGTTCATTAAACAGGAGTTCATATCAGTTTTGCTGAGATAATGTCAAGTGTGGGTAATCGGATGCCTATTTATGTGACACTTGTCACAAGGATCAACACAGGTTCATCTTATGATAGGAACATTTGTAGTGCCACTTAAGAGGGTTTAGATCAGACTGTATTCTATTGTGTTACTATGTGAGCTTTTGCTCAGGTAAATGCCAAATCGATGGCCAGGCTGATCAACCCAAAGACTGGTACATATGCTTAACCCATTTTGTACCGGAAACCCCAAAACAGGTAGTTGGCAAACAGTGCGGGCCCAGATCAGACGTCGCAGAACGCGGCGTCTGATCAGGGCCTCAACTGTTTGCTAAAAGTTCAGTCATTTTCCAAATAAATTTTGATGAAAACACAACCTGACACCCCTAAATTTTGAAATGAACTCCTTCTATAAATAAGGAGGAAGATTCCATTTGGTTCAAAAAGGGTTAAGAGGGTTCAGATCAGACTGTATTCTATTGTGTTACTATGTGAGCTTTTGCTCAGGTAAATGCCAAATCGATGGCACAGGCTGATCAACCCAAAGACTTGTACATATGCTTCACCCATTTTGTACCGGAAACCCCAAAACGGGTAGTTGGCAAACAGTGCAGACGCCGCAAAACACGGCGTCTGATCAGGGCCTCCACTGTTTGCTAAAAGCTCGGTCATTTTCCAAATAAATTTTGATGAAAACACAACCTGACACCCTTTAACTTTGAAATGGAGTGCTGCTATATATAAGGAGGAAGATTCCATTTGGTACGAAAAGGGTTAAGAAAGCCTAAAAATTGTCTGCATGGTATGTTTTCTGGTGACATGATGCACCCCCAGACCTTGTTGTCTGATGGTGGTCATTGTATTATGGGTGAATAACTACAAATAAAGCTAATCTTAGTGAGTGTTACCTTTATGGCAGTTTCAAGATTTATGGGCAACTAACTTCTAAAGAAAATTCTAATGATTTGTTAACCACAAAAAAACTGGGAATGTTTGGAGAAATGACAAAATAACTGTTCTAGTTGGCGATATTAGCCAGCAAGCCCCAAAACCGGATACTGGTAATTTTGTTTGTTTGTATTGGAGTTTAAAGGCCCAGTCAACTACTCTTTTGATACTGGCCAATAGTGCAGTCCAAGCTCCGACACTACAGATTTAGGGTCTGCACTGTTTGCAAAAGCATCACAAAAACACACCTGTTTTTGAAATATATAAGTACCTTTTGGATGAAAAAAGTGGCTTATCTGGTGCTGTATATCATATGCAGCCAATAAAATTGGTATGAAATCCAGTTATCCACTAAAGGGCAAGCCATCGCAAATCCCCTTACTTTCTCCCCCTGTGGGCGGAACCAATTTTGATGTTGCTCTCCCACGCTCTCATCATGTAAGGAAGCAATGCTCCAAATTAGGTTTCATTCTGAATAGCGGTTATGGAGGAGATAGCTTGATGGACAGACGGACAGATGGACGGAGGCGTTCACAATATCCCCAACGCTTTCTTTAAAAGCGTGGGGATAATTATAGCTGTGCAATTCTTGTCTCTTTGACATTAGTGCTGTGTAAAGAAGGTTATCTGTAAAATCTGGACTGGGCTTATGCCCTTGGACATCAACAAACAGTGTAGAACCAGATCAGATGCAATAGAATGCAGAATCTGATAAGGGTCTATACTGTTTGCATAAAATACAGAACTAGAACTGTCAGTGAAACTGACTAGGGCCCCGGCAGTGCCATCAGAGGAGTTGGATTTTTTTTCAAAGGGCTATTACTCTTAGAGTATTGTAGCTAGAGTTACGTCGGTTGCCATGTAATTGTGTAATGATATTGTGACCATATATCTTAAGTTTGAAGTTGATGCATATGACTGTTTGTAAGTTATGAATTAAAAACAAAAGGGTATTACTATATGGCAACTGTCAATAACTTCAGCTTCAGTTTGTAAACATGAAAAATGTTGATGGATAGACGGGCAGATGGACAGACGGACGGACGGACGGATGGACAGACGGACAGACAGGGCATTACTATACGGCACACTGTCACATTATGGTTAATATTTCTGCTAAGTAATATTTAAATCCATCCAGGTATAAGAAAGTTATAGATTGGACACAATAAAAAAGACGCTTTTTTGACCTTTTATCTCTAAGTATGACCTTGACCTTTGAGGTACGGCTGTGGGTCTTGCGTGTGACACTTCGTCACATTATGGTTAACATTTCTGCCAAGTAATATTTAAATCCATCCAGGAATAATAACAAAGTTATTAATTGGACACAGGAAAGACCCTTTTTTGACCTTTAACCTCTAAGTATGACATTGACCAGATGGACAGACGGACGGACGGATGGACAGACGGACAGACAGGGCATTACTATACGGCACACTGTCACATTATGGTTAATATTTCTGCTAAGTAATATTTAAATCCATCCAGGTATAAGAAAGTTATAGATTGGACACAATAAAAAAGACGCTTTTTTGACCTTTTATCTCTAAGTATGACCTTGACCTTTGAGGTACGGCTGTGGGTCTTGCGTGTGACACTTCGTCACATGATGGTTAACATTTCTGCCAAGTAATATTTAAATCCATCCAGGAATAATAACAAAGTTATTAATTGGACACAGGAAAGACCCTTTTTTGACCTTTAACCTCTAAGTATGACCTTGACCTTTGAGGTACGGACCTGAGTCTTGCGCGCAACACTCCATCACATTATGGTTAACATTTCTGCCAAGTATTATTTAAATCCATCCAGGAATAAGAAAGTTATGGAGGATAAAAAAATTTGTGGACGGACAGATGGACAGACAGACAGACAGACAGACAGAGGGACGGACAGAGTGATTACTATAGGGCACCCACACTTTCAGTGGAATAAGAAAGTTATGGAGGATAAAAAAAATTGTGGACGGACAGACAGACAGACAGACGGACGGACAGAGTGATTACTATAGGGCACCCACACTTTCAGTGCGGGGCAAATCTAAGTCTCTTTTCAGCACCATTTTCCCTTTAACAACTGCAATAATTGTTTGTGCTTATATTCTTTGATGGACATTGATCATGAAATCTTTTCTACTACTTTAAAAAGGCAGTTTTCAGTTTCTAGCAAAAGAAAGTGCACAATATACTGGTTCACCGCCTGTCTGTTAAAGCCTCAAAGGATAAGTGTGATAAGGTAAGCTGACAGGCTTAAAGCTTTACTATGTCCTACATAGTGTTGGCAGGACCGTTAAGAGTCAGAGCAAGCTGAAGTATCTCATCACCTGAACAAGTCTGCGAAATAAAGACCCACCTGAACCCAACTTTATATAGAGAAAACTGGGGTTTACAGGGGTAAACATTATTTTCCTTATTTCTGCTCGAAGACAAAGGTTGTGTGTACTCGTTAGAACCGCCTCAAAAATATGTTTGGGGTATAATTAACCCTTATCTTGCTGAATATTCATTAAAGCCACACCCATTTCTGTCTATCAACCAATCAAATTACTTGATGTAATTTATTGCTACAGATTCATAAACAGAATGCCAAACAGTGTAGATCCTGATCAGATGGCTTCTGAAGAAGCCATCTGATCCGGATCTACACTGTTTGCAAAGATAGGGGTTGTCGTGAACAGCAAGATAAGGGTTAAGAAAAATATCACAAATTTTCATCAGAAAAAAATGCCGTTTTTGAGGTTTGAAAAATGTACTATAACACACGGATGTGTTGTCCTAATGTGATTTAGTCAAGCTGCACCAATTATGTTTTCAATTCCCAAGTATATCCTAGTGACAAAGGGGCAATAAAGATCAACTGGGCTACCGTCATTTGTCACCTGTACTTGTAACTTTTTGACTATATTAGTCAAAAGCTGCATCCAGGTGTTATATAAATTCCTGATGAATGAAAAGCAGCTTATCTTTCTTCCGATCATCCGTGTACAACATTAATAACTTACAAATATTACATGGCAATATGTTTTCCTCAAAGACATCTTTAATATACATTTTTTATCACAATATAAATTAATGTTGCATTTACTGTAAGATTTATGATGAAAAAAAGTGACAGTACATTACAGCCCATTTTTATGACATTTAGTTATTTCAAAATCATGAACTTTTCATCAGAAATCCTAATTGTATCTCAAAGGTCCTTTGAAGCCTTAATCTGCCACCCACTTTCCAAAGGTCTGGACACCATGGTTGTCCGGTCGAAACCAAGATTTATGTCCAAGCAAGGAAATGAAAAAAAAAAAAAAAATATCATGCTTTCTGTATAAAAGTTTCTTTTTTGTTTGTTTTTATGTACAAATTTTAATCTTAGGCTAATGTTTGTAACCAACATCTTTGTTCCCCAAGATTTGATAAACTTAGTCCGACGGTGATAATCGAGGTGATAATCATGATAGAGGTGATTCTAACAAGTACCAACAACATAAGTTTTAATGGAGATCTATCGAAATATCAATATTTATTTCAAAATTATCATTGTTATCTGGTGCCATGGCAACTGCTAATGCATAATGCCATAGCCCAAGATAACAGGGGTGGGGGTATCCATATATTATCCATGTATTATTTGTCTTATTTCTGCACAAAAACTTGTTGTGGGTACTCATTAGAAGTGCTTCACTCAGCACAAAAACATATGTTTTGGGTACTCATTATAAGTGCCTCACTGAGGCACTTCTAATGAGTACCCACAACATATATTTCCATGCAGAAAAAACTTCTTGGATAAAAACAGGGTCTTATCTGGAGCTAAGTTAAATGCTATTAATGTTCTATTAGAAAGACTGCATAATCATCATACTGGCACGACATCATACAAAGACAATGACTTTCATATCTCAGACACCCTCCTGTGAGATTTATATATGAACAGATTAACACACTCACCCCCCACCATTTCACTTAACAGCTTTCATGCATAACCCTGCCCACCTTAATCAATCATATGCAACAGAATTACCACAGAAATCTCCCTTCTGATATAAGGATTAACCCATTTTGTACCAAAGTGAACCTTCCCCTTTATATTTTCAAAACTTAAAGGGTGGGTGTCACTTTGATTTATTAAGAAAATGACCAAACTTTTTGGAAGTGGTGCACGCAGGCCTTATATCAGATGCAAGTTATTTAGTGTAGCTGGCCCTACACCATCTATTTCCTATTTCCTGTATAAAATGGGATAAATGAATTATTTGGACCAGGGCATGTATATTGTGTTGCTTCAATTGAGCGGTTGCAGGCACAGCATTTTTGTACAATTTTTTCTCCCTTGATCCACCATATTGGAGACAACAGGCAGGTTTTTGTGTACAAATTTATTCATTTTTTTGACCAATTACCCCACAGCAACAAATTTGTCTCAAGATCCAGCAAGGAGTCCAAAAGATGCCGATGGAATTGCAAACCTTTGGAGCAGTCTGATCAGGGTCTACACTGTTTGCTAAGGCCTATTTTGTCCCAATAATTAGGATTATTACTATAGTTTCAGGATAGCTATGGTAGGGTATGGAACCAGAGACTCTTTCTTATCAAATCTTCAGTAGAAACCTGTCCAACAGCATTGAACATGTCTTATTCCTATCAAACTGTTTTTGATACAAATCTTCAACAGATTACTTGTCTTACAACACCTGCACACCTTGCCTAAATCTACAAAGAATATATTTCATTTTGCAAATAATAAATATTATGGCAGTAATTTGCTTGTCATTATGATAGATTTTCTTCTTTTAGAAATTATGCGCATACAAAAAAGACGTATACATATTGGAAGGGCGTATAGGAAACCATAAAATGGGCCCCTGGGAAACAGAGCAGGACCAAATCAGCTTCTGATCAGAGCCTTCACTATCTGCAAAAATATTCAGCCATTTCCAGAAGGAGCAGTCTAATTAGGGTCTACATTGTTTGCCATCCTGCCGGCACCTTTTGGAAGCTTTGCTGGATCATGAAACAAATTTGTTAAAATTTTAGGAGAATCATATGCAAGTGCTCAAGGTGTCTGTACTTTTAGGATTTTTACGGTATCATAACCCATACATGTTGGTGTCTTGCAAATAGGAGAACAAATAAATAACATGGTGTCAGACTTTACTGTGTCTCAGTATTTCATTTATCTGCTGAGAGAACACCAAAAATGAGACACCAACATACATATATCTATTCAAGTCAAATGGAAAGTACATGTACCATGCACTTTTTTGTTCCCAACAGCAGAGCTTCAACTAGACTGATACCAGTCCTAGTTGTTAATGATTTTGTCCATGCTTGCCACATTTTATCTTACGCCATCATGCCCGGCCAGATTTTATTTTATACTGTCTCAACATCAAGATGTAGAGAGAGATTTAGTGAGGCAAACTGTTTTATTCATCTAAGGCTTACTTAATAGTTGGCCATCCAAACCACGAAAAAATACTTCTGATGGCAAAATTGAGTAGAGTTTGGCATCCACGCTAATTGTGTTCTTTGGTGTGTTGCAAAAGTGAAAGGGGTGGATGCCACTTCTGAAAATGCCCCCGAGCCTCAGAATTAGGTCAAAGGTCAAATGAGTGCAAAAATACAATAAAATTTGTACATACTGGTATTTGTACCCTCTCTCTATCTAAACAGACCAAATAAAGTTAACTAAAACACCAGCAATGTACTAAGGACATATTACTTATGCATTATATGTGAGAAAAGAAGTTATATCATAAATTTGGTCGGGGTCAAAGGTTATTTAAGTACAAATTTTCTTTAAATATGCATCAATATTTATTGTACAAAGAGATATCTAGTGTGTCAACTGAAATAAAGTCACACGAGTTACCATTTCCTTATCTAGAAAGCATAAACCCCAAACATTATACAAACAGCATAATGGCCAAACTAATCGGCCATAGGTCAAAGGTCATTTAAGTACATATTTGGCAAAATATGTTTATTCTTCACATGTCATCTATTATAATAAGTAATATTCCAAATCGTCGTTCTTCCTAAACGTCACAATGATATCTGAAGGATATAGTATATGATGAAGATATATCTAATAATAGTAAAACTGAGTCATCGTCAAAGGCCACGTGCAGCTGCCGTAAAACACTTATTTTTGGCGGTCATTTTATTTTGGCGCTATTTGCAGTCAAGGAAAAAAACGCCAAAATAAAAATCCGCCAATAAATCTTAAAATAGTGCAAGATATTCTACACATCACAATTATGATGTGTCAGTTAGTCATAGACATCATCAGTGACAAAAGAAAAAGTGTAGTTACTTCTTTAGAAGTCGAAATAAAGAAAGACAATGTCCTAGTCATAAGACATCTCAAAACTGCTGAATGAAAACAAACACACCTTGAGAGTTATTGTCAAAATTGTGAATATTATTGGTCATTTATTGAATGCTTTAACTGTGAGCTCAATAGGATGGGCAAACCAATCAGATAAGAGCAAAGTGATACACCTTCAGGCAGACATTTGGATTGTCAAGGTAGCACATTAGGTTAATCATGCCGTGAACACAAACCTTTTAATTAATTACCACAGTTTCTGCATGACGCTGTTGATGATAAACTCTGATGCTTTTTTGTCATCCTACAGGGCTTTGGAGATTCGACCTATTTTTTTTTACTTTGGAAATCGAAAAACCGCCGAAATATAAAGCTACGAAAAGGTCTACTCATAAAAAGTGTTAAAATTTGCGGCCACTTAATTTAAGTGTTTAACAGTATTCAAAGTTTGTATTTTACAAGTAAGAGCCGTTCAGATCACTACAATGTAACGGGTAACAGCTCGCGTTTGCGCCCATTTGATTGAGTGTTTTTACTTCAACATTGACAAGTCTATGCAATGCAAACCAAATAGGGGTTTCTCCGATATCACTGATACTAGCTTTCTTCCGCATAATCTGAAATGATAGACCTAACCTTATATAAATAACAAGCCATTTTAACTTCAAAGCTCGATTTCTAGATATTTTGATGATTTATTAAATATTGACAATACCTGTTTCGATGGTTTGATCAGTCAAATTTACACCCAGAACTTCAGTTAAATAAAACATTTTTTTTCTGATACCGAGGCCCCGTTTTTTGGATTTACATCTGTCTATTGTTACACGTAGATGGGTTTGTTTCCTGCAAAAATTTATGACAAATGCGATGATTTTGAATTTGAGATTGTAAACTTTCCTTTGTTGGTCGGTGATTTTCCTCGCGCGGCATCCTATGGCGTTTATATTTCGTAATTAATTCGATTTGCCAGAGTGTCTAGTCATGTAACTGACTTCAATACTCGTAATAAATTGTTAACTGCTAAACTTCTTAATAAGGGTTATCGGTCTCATAAACTATGCAAAACCTTTTCAAAATTGTATTGACGTCATTCCGATTTAATTTCAAACTCGATACAATGACTTCAGCACCCAATTTTGTAAGACCATTCTTCGATATAAAAAGGATTGTTTTTTATGTTTAGCGTTCCCGTGAACACTTTAGAGGTCATTTTGGAGACGTTGCTTGAGGTGAAATGACAATAACACAATAGAAGTGGAGGCAATGATCAGGAATCGATACAATCAACCCACAGCTCCCATCAGAGACACCAAAGGGAAAGAAACACAAAGTTTAACCTGAAACAAAAGACATAATGGAAACATCAATAGCGGAAAGTCAAAAGGACAGTTACTTTCCCACAAAATGGCCAATAGGCTATCCATAATAAAATAATATAAGAGACACAAACACCCAAAGACAAACCTTAACAAAAATATACCGCGACAGAAGAACCGCCTTGGAACGGTCAGCGGAAACGAATTCCACTGGGGGGGGGGGGGGCTTAAATCGATTTTACGTGGCCACAATCATCTCCCCTTTGATTTAGACAAATAATTTGTTCAGTCCGCATGAAGGCCTCCTAACTCATCAGTGCAATATCTCCTTGAACACAAACAATCAAACAACCACAGATCGAGATGACAAGCCTTGTCGCCCAATGAACCAATAGGGTTTATAAGCATGGACGGTCTGACTCGCACCGCTTTGCCAGGGCAGGCCCAGGTCCTCTAAGCCATTTACCAGTATTTGTGTGCGGACAGTTTAAGCTCTGCGTGGAAGCATCATGCAGCCCATCTATTTCTTCAAGCCCCGATTGGGTGCAACATAAATGTAATTCGACAGAATGCATGCATGAGATTTAACCCAATCACGGTTGGCAACATTGCTTCCCCCTTTATTTGTACGATGGTGGGTCAGGCCTCAGATTCTACGTTGCTTCCAATTTTGTGGGACTTTGCCCGACATTGAGATGAAATGGAGTCTCAAGCCCTGCCGCCCAATGAAACCAATGTAGGGTTTATATGCATGCCCGGTCAGACTCGCACAACTTTGCCTTGGCAGGCCTCAGATTCTATGACGGTTCCAGCGTAAAGACTTACTGACAATTATAAGAATTAAATTTTATGTAATGTTGGTATGTGCCTGATGCTCTGTCTCTGGTCGGGTCCATCGGAGTCTAACTGTTGGTTTTCTTTTGCTCCAGCATTTCAGTGGTTTCTTGCTGCCAAGTCCTCACCGTTGTTTCATCTCTGTGATTGTTTGATTTTTGTGTTCTCGGAGATGTTGCACTGATGAGTTAGGAGGCCTTCATGCGGACGGAACAAATTATTTGTCTAAATCGCGACGGAATTAAGGGCGAGGATTGTAGCTGCATAAAATTGATTTAACCCCCCGTCAGTTGAATTCGTTCCACTGACCATTCCAAGGCCGTTCTTATGTTTTTCGTTTGTCTTTGAGTGCGTGTATTGCTTATAATATTTTGTTTGGATAGCCAATTGGCCATTTTGTGGGAAAGCAACTGTCCTTTTGGCTTTTCGCTATTGATGTTTCAATTCGGGTCTAGTTATTTCATTTTTGTGTTTCTTTTCCTTTGGTGTCATTGATGGGAGCTGTGGATTAATTGAATTTATTCCTGATCATTGAATTCACTTCTATTTTATAAGAAAAGTGAATAACTGTCCTACAGCCATCTTTGATACCAACTTAAGGAATTCAAATATGTCTTTTACAATCAAATACACGTAACAAGTTTATTTTTAATTTTTTTTTATGATGTCATCAACACAGCCTTATGCTAAATATGACAAAATGTGATCAGCAAACATCCATATTTCACCAGTTTTGTTCTTAAATGACCCCTGACCTATAAGACTGACATACTTTGAGGGCACATTTAAAATAATTTTCCATTGTTCACTGCACCTGAATAGTTTTATGGTGATTTTAAGCAAGCACTTTTCCCAAATATACGTTAAAAGAGAGTTATGAGTAATTTCATGATTATTTTGCACTCATTTGACCTTTGACCTACTTCTGAGCCTCGGACGCATTTTCAGACGTGGCACCCACACCTATGATTGTTGACACACATCATTTAGCATGGGTGCTATACTCTACTCAATTTTGTCATCAAAAGTAAAAATATCAATCTTTTTTGCATCTGCTTAGTCACGCATAACAGTTGTCAATTGGTTTATCTATTGCCGATTATCCGAGATGCGACATTTTAATTAAGGGGGTAAGGTTAAAGTTTGATGTTTAATTGTCTAATACAAAGAAATGTGTTAAAATTGGTCCTGCTCATAATAGAGTAACAGTTTAATGCTTGTAAAATCGTTTTATATCGCCTTTTCTGTTATAACAATGGCTGTCTATGTTGTAAAAGATAAATCATGAGTAAAACCGGCCTGGCGACCCGGTTCAGTCAGCTGGGTTGGGGACTGACTAAAAAGACCTGTCGACGGACAGGATAGCTCACCGGAAGTCGCGCTTTGACTTAGTTGCGGAAAGACAATGTTTCAGACCCATGGCAGAAACAAAGTCACAAAGAAAGAATCCAGTGCTATATCAATATCGTGGATCATCAATGATTCAAGTCTGTAACATTAGTATCCCTTTTTATCCTATTTAACCCATATCCACGTTCTCAGGCAGATTTTCTAATCAAATAAACGTAAAAAATGTATTTTTATTTTTTTGAAAATAAAACTGGTCATTAATACATCTTTATACTGAATATGACAAAATTTGATCAGAAAACATCCATTTTTCACGAGTTTTGCACTTAAATGACCCCTGACCTATAAGACTGACATACTTTGAGGGTACATTTAAAATAAGTTTTCATTGTTCACTGCACCTGAATAGTTTTGTGGTGATTTTAAGCAAGCAATTTCCCCAAATATGTGTTAAAAGAGAGTTATGAGTAGTTTTATGTTTATTTTGCACTCATTTGACCTTTGACCTACTTCTGAGCCCCAGATGCATTTCCAGACGTGGCATCCACCCCTATGATTGTTGACACACATCAAGGATTACATTTAGTATGGGTGCCATACTCTACTCAATTTTGCCATCAAAAGTAAAAATATCAATCTTTTTTGGGATTGGATGGCCAACTATAATAAAAAAAAGTCACATCTCAACAGTCTTTATAAGTCTAAGCTTCAACCAGCACAACTGTAAAAGTTGTAATTTATTAATTAAATAGACTGTATGGTGCTTAGGGGTATCAGTGGAAACCTCCTTGATGATGCATATTTATCAAATATAAAAATAATGTGCAGACTGGTTAATGAGCATATTAATTTGCTCTGGCCTTAAAATATATTAATTAATTTTCCCTGGCCTTAAGATTAGATTTATATTTGCCCAATTTAAAATACTTTCTGTTATGCAAGGCATTCCCAGTAAAAGATGGCCTGCATTTTTCCTGATTTTGGATAAATTTTCCTAAATATACTAAAAAATGCCTGCATATTTTCCTAACTCTGGAAGCTTCCCAAATGTGGCAACAACAAAAACACTACATTTAAAAAGCTGTTACTAGAAGAGTATCAGCATTTCCAGTAAAATTTTGCTATTATCAGACCAGCTAAATTAGGATAAAATCTGCTTTTAGACACATATTCAGAATGTTTCAGCTGTTGCTTTTTTCTGTTTTCTACATTTAAAGTCCACGGCCCCCGCCCATCTGGGCTTGAGGAAATAGATGGGCTGCATGATGCTTCCACGCAGAGCTGAAACTGACCGCACACGAGTACTGGTAAACCACTTAGAGAATCTAAGCCTGTCTACGCAAAGCGGTGTGAGTCGAACAGTCCATGCTTATAAACCCTATTGGCTTCATTGGGCAGCAGGGCTTGAGATGTCATTTCATCTCAATGTCGGGTAAAAGTCCCACAAAATTGGAAGCAATGTCTCCAAAATGATCTTTACAGTGTTGACGGGAATGTTATAATACCTCAAATCAAACAAACAAAACACTTATTGTCCTCTAGTAAGAGACCAGTTTTGGGACTGTTCAAAAGTGGTCTTAAAGACCACTTTTGAACAGTCCCAAAGGTGGTCTTCATACAGGACTTTTACTAACAAAAGCAGTTTCATATTTTTTTTTTTTTGGTTACTTGTACTTATTTTGCTCTGTTTCGCAAGGAATGACTGACTGATTTACAGACCAAAAATAATAATTTTATGCTAACTTGATACCAGGTTTTAAATGACTTATTGGACAGCATGACTCCTAATTCTGTTTCTTGCTGAAAAATGATCTGAATTTATTTTGCCTCCCTGACAGGGACATTTGTATAGAATGTCAACCTTCTTTGCTTATGTCACATCCTAGATATTTTGTTTGCCTAACAATCCTGTCCACCACAACAGTATACTGCTCCCTCAAAAGATCATCAATTTAAATTTCATCCCCAGGAAAATGTCATCAAGATTTATTTCTTGGAGTCAACTTGTTTCTTGTCTGTCTGCAGTTTTGGTTTGTTTTTGTTTTTTTCCTTTGTTTTTTTTTTTTTCAGAAAGCCATGGCAAGTTATGATTATCTATCTTTCTATATAATCTATACATTTTGAAACCAAAATAGAAGTGAAGGCAAAGGGAAAGAAACACAAACATGAAACACTAGACCCTAATGGAAACATCAATAGCGGAAAGCCAGAAGGCCAGTTACTTTCCCACAAAATGGCCAATTGGCTATCCAAAACAAAATAATATAAGCAATACAAACACTCAAAGAAAAACCACAAAAAATAAACCGTGACAGAAGAACAGCATTGGAATGGTCCACTGGGTGGCTTAAATCTATTTTATGTGGCCACAATCCTCGGCCTGGCAGCTTCATAGATTTTATCCTGCTGTTCACAACAATCCCTAATTTTGCAGACAGTATAGATCCAGATCAGATGCCTTCTAAAATTAACTTCAAGCCATCTGATCAGGATCCAATTTTGTTGGACATTTACCTGACATTGAGATGAAATGACATCTCAAGCCCTACCGCCAAATGAAACAATCAGGTTTATATATGGATGGATGATCCGACTCACACCACCTTTGCACGGGCAGGCAATAGACCCTCTAAGCAGTTTACCAGCACTCATAAGCTGTTGGCTGAAGCACCCGATGCAGCCCAATCTATTTCTCCGAGCGCCGATTGACTTTAATATTTCAAGAAGTGTTGCTAACTTGCACCTTTCCCAACTGGTCAAATATTTAGGTTTGCTCATCACATACAGCTCAAAGGAAATTCCTTGTTAACATTTTTTGTGTGCTATTATTTTTTCACCTTTAATTTATCATAATCCTTATCCTGCCGAACACGACAACACCTACCTTTGCAAACAATGTAGATCCAGATCAGATGGCTTCTGAAGAAGCCATCTGATCAGGATCTACACTGTTCATTACATCAGTTCACAATTTTGAATGAATACAATATATCAAATAATTGAATTGGTCAAAAGTCGGAAATGGTGTGGCTAAATAAATATATTCAACAGGATAAGGCTTAGAATATTTTAACCCTTGTTCTGCTGAGCCCGGATATGTCTTAACTTTCAAACAATGCAGATCCAGATCAGATGGCTTATGAAGAAGCCATCTGATCAGGATCTACATTGTTTGTCATTCAGATTGTGAATTTGTTGCAATAATTTGCATCCAGTAATCTGATTGGTTGATAATCGGTAGTGGGTGGGACATATTTAAACATTCAGCAGGTCAAGGGTTAAGTTAGCCTGACATTGATATAACTTCTAGCATGTCAAAATGACAGGTCAAGTGACAGGAAAAAAATATGTGAAGGACATCCTCCAATTTTTTATTATATATCACACAAAAGCAGTCTTTTGTGCTGTTTCGGAAACAACATCTTTCAAAATCCAGTGTCACGCAATAGCCAACTTAACCATTAAATAAAGAGACCTTATTTACTGTATGTATGCGGACAGATAGGCCTGAGCATATAGTGTAGGCCCTGATCAGATGTGGCAAAATGTGGCATCTCATCAGGGTCTACACTGTTTGCCACTCATCTAGCCACCTCAAGCCCCCTCTAGACACAACATCATATATTAAACTTTACTTGCAATATTTAAGGTAAATTCATGGTACATATATATCTAATGTTTTTTGTTTGTTTAAGTTGAGGTATAACATCCCCGTCAAACACTATTAACATCATTTTTGAGACGTCATGTATCGAACAGCCACCTCTTATCTACAAATCAGACATGCACCCAACAGAGCTACTTAGCTGTCTCAGAGTCAATAAAGTATGTTTGTTTGAGTAAGTGAGTCTTTATGTCCCTGTCCACACTATTTAGGTCATTTTTGAGATGTTGCTTCCGATTTGTGGGACTTTTATCTGACATTGAGATGAAACAACGTCCCAAGCCCTACCACCCATAGAAACTGCTAGGGCTAAACGAGCAGTCCGACTTGCATCATTACATTGGTATCCTACACGTACTACATAACCTGAAGCCTATGAAAATATTTTAAATCTAAAAAGTGCATATGGGTGTACCTTTTAAAATATAATTGCATGTGTTTTGCTCTTGAAATTAAGAAATTAGCAAGCAAAAAAAAATGTCTTAAGTACACAAACATTCTCTCCAAATTGAATTAGCAGTCTCATCTACACTGATAAATTCTTCTTTGATACTTTTGCATCTCATAGAGAGTTTGGCAACAACAAACAATACTGGTTTTGATAAATATCAAGATTATTTCATCCCATTCTATACTGGTGGACTCTTCCATTGTTGGACAATTAACCCTTGTCCTGCTGAATATTCATATATGCCACACCAACTACCGATTATCAACCAATCAGATTACTTGATGCAAACTATTGCAAAAAATTCACAATCTGAACGACAAACAATGTAGATCCTGATCAGATGGCTTCTTCAGAAGCCATCTGATCTGGATCTACATTGTTTCAAAGAAAAGGCATATCCGGGCTCAGCAGAACAAGGGTTAAGTCTTTGTTTTTTTCGTTTTTATTTTATTTTTGATGGACAATTCTGTTAGCAAATGGTGCAGGCCCTGCAAGATCAGGGGCTGCATTCTGCGGCGTCTGATCTGGGCCTGCATTGTTTGCCAGGGTACCCCATCCCGATAATGTGTCCGTGAAACAAAGAAGCCCCTAAACCCCAGTTTATATAGAGAAAAGTGGGGTTTACGGGGGTAAATTTTATTTTTCTTATTTCTGCTCTAAAATATAGATTGTGGATACTCATTAGAACCGCCTCCTAACGAGTACCCTCAATCTATATTTTGCGCAGAAATATGAAAAATATCACATTTTTTCACATTAAAAATATCGGGTTTTTTTCGGCAGTAAAGTTTACAATGTATTTGTATAGGTGTGTTTTCGTAATGCTTTTTGGGGTATCACACCTAGAATGGGTTAGATATACCATGCACATAAAAGGCCTCCTAGCATACTTGTTTACTGATCACTCAAATGTGATGCTCAGCATCATTTTCAAGAGCCATACATCTTACTCTTTTTCTTCTGCTCATATAATGTTTGTGAACAGTTAAAAGGCTCAGTCATTAGTGCAGTCTCGACTGCACCTTCACTGTTCACAACTTACTGGACTAATACATCTTTATGCCTGTTACCTGAGGCATATTAGATCAATTGTATAAAAAAAACTGTTGAGAGCTCCTCAAGTTTGAAATAAACATTGCTCTTATCAAAGATTGAAGAGGCAATTCACTTTTCAGACTCCAAAATATAGATGATGCTTCAAGATTAAATAGGTAATTTGTGTCTTTGGGAAGATACTAATATCACTCTGGCAAATTTGCCATCCAAATTTTTTTATTCAGTTGCGATTTTCCATCCTCCGTCTTCACCAACAACAACAACAAAATTCTTAACAATCTTCGATATGCCAAATTACACAATTTTCATATTTTGCCAAATTAATTTTCTGTATTTGTACTGTAACCTTAAAAGTACCAATGAAGACTTTTAGCAGATGTGACATTTCACAAATTTTATTTTCATATTTTCAGAAAACCAATCTGGCGTGACATTTCATGTGCACCATCATGGAATATCAAGCCTGATATTCTCTGATGAAACACAATAGAAAATGGAATATTGTTTTCTCTGCAATTTGGCTTAGCACTTTAACCCATTGTATGCAGGGGAGCGGAGGAGGGGGACTGCTAAAGGGGTACCTTGGCAAACAGTGCAGGCCCTGGTCTGATGCCATCTGATGCCACAGAATGCGGCGTCTGATCTGATCAGGGCCTGCACCATTTGCTAACAGAATTTTCTGTCAAATATAGAGTAAAAATGAAAAAAAAACAGGCCTGACACCCCTTATATTATAAATGGACTTGTCCAACATATAGCAATGGAAGAGTCCACTATAGCATACAATGGGTTAAATGGTTAATATACACTGAACAGGACATGAAACAGATGAAAGTATAAATCTTAGGGAACCATGTTGACTCATCGAGGCGGTTCTAACGAGTACCCACAATCTATATTTTGAGCAGAAATAAGAAAAATATCATAGTTTTTCATCATAAAAGTATCATTTTTTTTTTCGGCAATAAAGGTGGCAATGTATTTGTATTTGTGTACAGGCGTGTTTGCGTAATAAAATCATGGAGGACTGTAACATCTTGTTTATATATATTTATTTTGTAAATTTAAACACCAAGTCTCAATACATCAGATTATAAAAGAAAAAGCTTTAATCAAGACTGGGATACTGTCAATTATACCATATTACTTCCATCTCAACTGCATCTTTATAGCACAATTCCCATAAAACAATGGTTTTATTTCCCTCACAAGCAGAGGCAATTAGGGTAATAAAACAGTAAAAGCACCTGTAATTTGTTAATTTTAGCACCTTGCACAATGCCAGGCCCAGACTTTTATTGATGAAAATATTTAACATGAGTTCATGAGAATCAGGTTAATTGGGAGAATATTTTACACAGGTGAGCAAACAAATTTAGATCTTTTCCTGTTGTTGTCTGACTACAGCAGCAACCAAAGCTGACTTTACTGATCCTTGCTGCCATATGGCTAATTTGAAGCTATCAGGGTTGGAGAAATGAAACAAAGCAACCATATAAATAAATAATATAACATCAAAAGACAATGAGTCAATGACTATAATTGTCAAAGACTGAAGTTGTAGAGCTGTAGTGTAAAGTACAGTCAACTCTCTTTATACTGACATTCGATATAATGACCAAACTTGTTATAACAACAATTTCAAAGCTCAGGACGGGACAATTATTATTGGAGATATATGAGAATATTGAAATTATTCCTTCTCCAAAAACAAATATTGTGGATATTTGTTAGAATCGCCTCAGTGAGGCGATTCTAACAAATATCAACAACATTTGTTTCTTGATGTGATTAAAGGAAGAACTCTTTTTTTATTAACTATTATACTGATTCTTTATTGCGGCAAATTCGATATGGAACAAATACTGTCGTTATAGCGAGGGTCCTCTGTACTGTAGTATACTTCAAAGAGTGGGACTCGATGATCATGTGTGCAGATTTGAACTTCTTCTAAGAGTCCCTCAGAAAATATTTTGATGGCACAATGTAACAAATCTTTATTACAATGAGAGATTTTTTCTTATCTAATCAGGCAAATGTATGTTGTGTGTACTCATTAGAATTGCCTCACAGAGGCAATTCTAATGAGTACAAGCAACATACATTGTCAAACAGATACCCTAAGCTCCTGACATCGTAAATTCCCTGTCAGTAGCTCAAAACGTGCCCCAATAACTTTTCATGGTCCCAAAGGTGTTGAAAATTGACTGCAATATTTTTTACGAATAATCCTGGCCCAAACTACAGTTTACCTAGATGCAAACAGTCTACATCCAGATGAAATAGCTCACATACAACCAGCTTATCAGGATCTACAATGTAATGATCTTTTCTTAAAAAAAACAAAAAACCTGGGCGCGTTCAAAATGGAAGGTTCTGCTACAGAAACTAAGAGGTGAAGGGTTGAAAATGAAGAGAGTATGGTCGTAACAGCACTGCAGACTCAAAAAAAAAATTCATAGCAGGCTGCAGTATGAACAAGCATTTTCAAGAAAATTCTTATTTCTTCTCAAAAGATAATGGTGTAGGTGCTCATTGGAGCGACTAGAAATGAGGGAACACTGGCATATTTTCTTAAGAACAAAACGAAATTTTGGAGATAAGAAACACACCTATTAACCCAAAACGGGTACCCTGGCAAACAGTGCAGGCCCAGATCAGACGCTGCCTACACTGTTTGCTAAAAGTTCAGTCATTTCCAAATAAATTTTGATGAAAACACAACCTGACATCCCTAAATTTTTTAATGAACTCCTGCTATATATAAGGAGGAAGATTCCATTTAGTACAAAAAGGGTTAAAACAGCTTTATAACAAGTGTAGTTGTTTATTATAACAAGGTTTTGGATACAATACAGTTTAAAGATGTTCCCCAAAAAATGCATAGATTTTATAGAAAAATAACCTTAAATGGTCATTTTTCTATATAAGCTGTACATTTTTTCATATAATGTATCGATCACGGGCTTCTCCAGACTTTCGGAGGAGTCTTTAAACCGAGGTCCCGTCTCCGTATGACCTTAATTAGCTAGTGATGGGACGTAAAACTCAAACACTCACTCACTCACTATATAATGTATACATTTTTGTTTTGTTTAAACAAAATGTATCTACTCCAGACCCCAAAATGCATTTACTTTTGATATAAAGGCGTTATAGTGTACAGCTTTATCATACATGGATCGCCTCACCTGTAACCACTGCTAATGTTATAGTGGTGTTACAGAACTTGTGATAATTGTTATCTTCATTGTTCTGCAGCTTCAAGAGTGCCAATAATAATATTGTTGCCCTCAGGTGAAAATGGACAGAACAGCAGTTGCCAAATATCTTGATGACAAAGTCATACCAATGAGAACTATAAAGATTCTCAACAGATTCTCAACAGATTATGGGGAAAAAACTAATATTTTTGCAGAAAAAATGTGAGCAGTTTCTGCAAATGCAAAACATGCTGAGATTCTTTCAGCAAACATACCACTGTATTTGATATTGAACTAGCTAAAACAATTAACAATTTGACCACTTAAGTACTATCTCCTTCAGGTAATGATGCTTTGCACAACTGGGCCCTGCCTGGTGCTTTGCACAACTGGGCCCCAGTCTCTTAGATTAGTTTGCCCAGGCTTATTTTTATTTTTAAGGTGCAGATGGAATAGAAAATAGTGTAGACCCTGATCAGACTGCTCCTGTTAGGAGCAGTCTGATCTGAGTCTGCACTGTTTGCTTAGGCAATCTCTTACAATCTCTTAGAAACTTTGACCCAAAACTTTAACCAAAAGGTTAACGGACGGAAAGACAGACACACGGATGGACAAATGGATGGACGAATGACAAGACGAAAACTATATACCCACATAGCATACTTTGTATGTCGGGGGGGGGGGGGGGGGGGGGGTGGGGTATAATTAGAATATGAAGAGCAGTCTGATCTGCCACTTGATCAGGAACTTTCGTCCAAACGTTAGAGGTTAAGTTATTGTGTGTTCATGTATATACATAGCAATTTCCTACCTTGAGTCCATGTGATGACTGGTTTGTATCCTTTAACTGTATTCCGCAAAAACCCATGTTCTGGCGGAGAAGTCAGTGTGAAATGGAGACTATCAACCTGACTGTCTTGGTCATCACTGCGAAGAACAAGTTTAGTGAACTGAAATCCTTTTTCCCCATCTTCCAGAATCTCTAACCTCGTAGCTCCTTTGTTAATGGAAATCTGCGGAACACCATTATCGACAGGAACTATTTCAATTTCCATTTCTTGTGGCCTGCGTGTCGGGAGATTTGAACCTGAGACAAAAAAGTCAGAGTGTGTGCCATCTGTAACAGTGAATGTGAAACTATCCGACACTGTTTCTGTTCCATCATGTTGGTAACTGATCAAATTCTGGGTTAAATCTTTCTGAGTGAACAAAGACACAATTCGAGAAAAGTTGTGCAGTAAATTACCATGCAAGGGTACTTGAATTATAGAGAAAACAACTTTGTCATCTGTTGTATCTTGATCCAAAGCTTTCAATTCAAATGGTGTAATAAGTCTATTACCACCTTCTTTAAGCCTTAGGATTCCAGACATTAAAACTGGTTTCTTATTATCAACATCAGTCAGAATGATTCTAAATGTCCTCATCACAGGATTAAACCCATCAGTCATTTCAAATTCAAACCTGTCCATCTTAATTTCATTGTCAGCAAGATGAACATATCTTACTCTATTTGCTGCCAAATCTATTTGTGTAAAAGTTGTTATTGGCACACCAGCATTGTCTGAGAAGTCCAAATATCCATGTTTAGGAGTTTTAGTAACCAAGAATTGAAGATTCTCATCAGGGGAATTTATATCGGTTCCACTTAAAAGATTGGTTGTCAAAATGACACTGCCACCCTCTGGTAATGCAACACCTTTGTTAATAACTTCTGGATAAGATGTATCAATTCCAGCAAGAGAAACATAGAAGTGCCTATCTATTAGCGGATTAAGTCCATCTGTTACATCAAATTTGATCAAATCTCTTTTACCATCATAGCCAATGCAAACATATGCAACTCTGTGATTATCAATATCATCCTGGGTGAAGTTTGAACCAACTGTTAAATTAACTTCTACTGCCTTTATAGTTTTAACAAGATAACCCTGTTTTGGTGTTGTTCTAATAATAAAAGTAATGTTTGGTATGAAGGAGTCAATATCATCTGCTTTTAGTTCCTCTTCAGTGATCAGTTTTCTGTCTCCTATATTTTCTATTTCTAAACCATTATTTACTATCAATCTAGGAGTTTCATCATCGATAGGAAATATGATAATCGGTACAGTTTTTGAAACATTATGTCTTCCATCTGTTAGGGTAAACTGAAATTGGTCTGATCTTGTCTCAGAGTCATCATGTTCATAAACTATTGTTGAAAAGTCTTTTATGTCATTCAAAGAGAAGTTTGTAATTGGCGTGTCCCCATACCTTGATTGTTGTTTAATAATTCCATGATTTGGAGGTAAGGTAATGATGAAATTCAGATCATCAGGAGGTTCGTCACCATCTAGTGCACTAAGTATTGGTAGGTCAATCCTGATTTCCATCCCTTCTGAGCCTGTAAATTCCCTAACATGAACTTCAGGTTCTTCATCATTAGCAGGGTGTATGATTATATCAAGACGCTTTTGGGATGACAGATTAATGCCATCAGAACACTGGAATGTGAAATCATCCCGACGGGGTTCAATGCCTTTATGGACACTCTGAACATAGTTAATGTTTCCAGCTCTAACATTCTGTACTGAGAAAGCAGAAATTGGTTTTCCAGACTGACTTTTCTCAGAACCTTCCATGGGAGCTATGTTTTCCAAATAACCATTCTCAGGCTGAATGAGGATAGTACATAAGAGAATATTGTCTTTAGTATCAACATCTTGAATGTCGAGATGAAATGGCAAAATAGCAGATTTATCACCTTCTAAAACATCAAGAGGAGGTCCAATGGTTACAGAAGGGTGTTTGTTGTCAACTGGGACTATCTTAACATTGACAATAAGTTGCAGTGCAATTTTTGTGTCTGAGATAACAGATGATTCAGAGTCAGTTAGCATTAGTTCAAAAGAGTCTACTATTTTATTCAATCCAATTTCACCACTTGTATGCTCATACTGGATCTTACCCCGTAAAACATCTCGCTGGGAGAATTTTTCAGCTGGTTGCCCATTTTTCATTAAGCTTCCATATTTTGGCTGTTTTGTAACTGAGTATTTCAAATGTGATGAATCTGTGTCTTGATCAGATACTCTTAACCGATCACCAAGCAGCAACACAGAATCACCTTCTCTCACTTCAAAATTGACTGTCAATTTTCCAGGGTCACTGTTTCCTTCAAATACTGGAACTTCATCATCAACTGGCTGAACTATTATCCTAAATATTATTGGAACTATATGTAAACCATCAGTTACATCAACAGAAAACTGATCTTCTGTTATTTCTATATTTTCACCCAAATTCTGGTAAACAATTATACCTTGTGCAACATCAGTAAGCCTGAAAGAGTCTCCAGCTTGAAGGGGCATTTGTCGTTTGTACAGTTCCCCATGATCAGGTGTTTTTGTTAAGATAAAGTTTATTGCATCAGGCTCTGTATCTGGATCCATGACATCTAAAACTTGTGGAGTTATTATAGTTTCACCATTTTCATATACAACAGCTCCTACATTTGTGACCCTTGGTGGCTGATTGTTGACAGGTTTCACTATTAACGTGAATTGCTGATCAGGCAAAATGTTACCAGCAGTGTCCTCCACACTAAAATCAAACTGAATTATTCTAGTTGTCAAGCCAAGTTCAGAGCTAGGTGAATGGTAACAAATTTTATGATGATTAATTTCAGATTGTGTGAAAACAGAAATTTTATATCCTTGGTCTTCACAGTAGCAGATATATCCAGCATCAAGGGGTCCCGCTGAGTATGTATCGAATGGCTGTCTAGTGACAGTATAATGTAATTCTCTATCATTTGAATCATCATCTGTATACCTCAAGTTCTTTCGTCTAAAGTGGACCAAGTCTGTTTCCTCTATTTCCATTTGGAGTTTTACATTTGAATATAAATATGGAGGTTGGTCATCTACAGGCAGAATCTTCACTACCATTTCTTGAGGGGGCGATTCATTCGGAGGATTGCCATTGTCAGCTAGGTGAAATATAAATTTATCAAGAAAAACTCCTGATTTTTTGTTTCCTATGTGGCGATAAAAAAGTTTTCCTTCTAGAATATCAGTCTGTGTAAAGTCATTGACAAATCTTTCATAAATGCCATTTTGATACTGCCAGTTTTGAACATCATCAGGTGTTTGAAATTGTCTTTTTATTAAAATACCTTCTTTGGAATATGGAGGGTCTAAAATGAAGCTTATTTTGGTGTCATCACTGTCAGCATCAGTTGCGCTTAAAACCAACTGATTAACTTCAATAATTCCATTCTTTTGAACCTCAAGTCCAGTATTCACATTGAGAGTTGGTGCTCTGTCATCTTTGGGATATATAATGACAGGAAAAAGGAACTCTACATTATTGTTACCATCAGTCATTCTTAAGATAATATTGTCACTGTATGTATCACTGTCATCATGCTGATAGATAATATTACCAGTTTTCAAATCTGCTGCAGTGAAATATTTCCTACCTGGAGGAAGAAGCAAATGTCCATGTCTTAATCCATCTACATGATATATCTTAACATCATCTAAATTATCTTCATCTGCAATTTCTAAAACAGCTGGACTAGTAATAGGTCTTGACTGCCCTTCTACAAGCTGTATACCTCTGTTTGTTGTGACAATTGGAGCATAGGTATTCCTAGGTTCTACAACAATCATTAGTGGTATCGGATCGGAGGCTAAACCTTCAGGGTCAAGGATTGTCAACTCAAGCTGGTATACCCTTTTAATAGATGAATCTGATGCTGGTGGTTTGTAAGCAATTTTCAAGTTATTAATATCATGTTGGTAAAATGAGGCTATGGGTATGTTTTGATCATCAGTGTTTACAACCATGCCTTCTCCTGGACCTAGAGGAAAAGTTATATCAAACCGTAGTCTGTCCAGTGGTGACTCCTTGTCAACGGCCGATATAATTTCTGATGTGACTGCAGTCATTATGAACTGATTAACCGAGTCCATTACAAAGAGGGCATCATGACTGGGTTCTGGTCGTGTGTTGGGTTTACCAGGAACAATATTAACAGTCACAAAGAAATGTTCTTCAGTTAATAAGTTGCCATGGCTATCATACAGTTGAACATACAATGGAATGTGGTCAATGTTGGGTGAATTAGCATGAGTGTGTCTGTATCTAATACCAAGAGTGAGAAAGATATCACAGTCAATACTGGATAATGTTGATGTACTGTTAAGAACATACCCATAGTGAGGCATTAATCCACTGGCACTATTTAATACTGATACTGAACATGTTGATTTTCTTTCGTCATAAGAAAATTCTAATACGTTTTGATCCATAGGTGTACTAAGGCCTAATGATCTCACTACCTTCAAAGGTAAATTTTTCCTGATTATTTCCAAAGGTTTAAAAATAATTTGAAATGTCAAGGAAAATGGTATTATTACAGTCTCAGCACTTGAATCATAGCGAAGCAATAGCCTTATTTTCTCATCTCCTGAATTTTTTCCACCAAAGTGTGTATATGTGAGCTGGGAAGGTCCAAAAACACATGGAAAAGACTTAAGATTTAATGTTCCAGGCCTGTCAGCAGGGGTATACGTGTCTTTCACAGATATTTCACAAGTGTCACCAGGACGCAGGTGAATCTTTAGATGGTTAACTGGATCTATAGTAACTTTTCTTCCAAATGGCACATTTATGGGACGATTTAATAAAATTATGTCATTTTCTCCAAGTCTCACCTGAGCTAAAATTGCACAGAATAAAATACTCCAACACAGCAGGTGTGAATAAAAAGTTAATAAGAAATTTCTGTCACTCCATAAAAACGGACACTTCTTTCTTGTCAGCGCCATAACTATTGATCTATCACTTTATTGACACCTTGAGTCTATGGCACGCGTCTGAAACGCGCCTCAAACTGCATTCTCAGCACCATTTGTGCTGTGTGACAATGAAGTATTACACTACATGTTGTCTGCTTTCATCCATTCACACTCTAGCAGCCGATTCACAGCGTATGAATTTACGCACCTGCCCTTCTCAATTGGCTCCCGTAAATTGGCAAAATTAAATCGAAAATACAATTGCGTTTAAATTTCAAATAGCATGACATTTTAGATATTTCAATAATTTTAGTTAAAACTGATAAATTCTTGTTCCATAAAATGTTATCGGAAAGAAATTTGATTAAAAAGCGCAGAACTATATTTGGTATTACAATTGTTGTTTGTTTACAGTCGTGATTAGGTCGATTCTACAGTCTATGCACAAATATTATTTCCAATAAGTAAATATGTTCTATAAAAATGTCTTGGTTTTCTCTCCCTTTTTTTTTTTTTTTTTTTTTTTGCAGTATTCTTCGACAGTCAACGCACAACAAAGCATACAAAAATACCATGTGTGACCAGCGAAGACTGCGTATGCACAGGGTGGTCAGATTCTTTGCCTGTAGGAGTCTGATATAGGACCTATTTGCTGCACTCACTATCTTCATCATCGTCATTATCACCATGATCATCGTCGTCGTCATCATTCAGTAATTTTCTATTATATTCATATTATGTCAGTTTCACAGCCTGATAAAATAATCAAAAGTCAAAAAACTTTCAATCCAAAATACCTTCATTTCCTTTTTTTTTTTTTTTTTTTTTTTTAGTTTTGAAATGTCATTTCCATGTACACTCCATATAATACTCATCTGAGGCGTATGGAGTACTTGGCAGATGCAGATACATCAAATGGGGAATACTTTAACTCATATATGCCTAGCAGCCCTTATCTTGGCAAACAGTGCAGAACGTGGCGTCTGATCTGGGTCTACATTGTTTGCTTAAAATTTTTAATTTTTGTAAAATTTGCCACAAACAAAAATAAATCTGACACGCCTACAATTGGAAATGGACCACCCCAAATTCACTAGGTGGAAGATTCCATTGTCATTTAAAGCTTTGCTTATTGTCCATTCATTTTGTATGTTTTGCTATGACCCGGCTCAGATATTCCCAATGCGATTTTAACGGCCGTGTACGACAATGACATATCTCTAACCAGTATTCTTAAGACTGTTGATTTTCTTTTGCTCCAGATTCGTGTTATTTCACGCTGTCAAGTAGAAGTAAAACAAAGATCAGGAATCGATACAATTAACTCACTCCACCCATCAAAGACACCAAAGGGAAAGAAACACAAACATGAAGCGACCAGACCATAATGGAAACCTAAACAAAGGATGGCCATAAGGACAGTTACTTTCCCACAAAATGTTCAAATGGCCATCCAAAACAAAAAGATACAAGTGATACACACAGTGAGTAGTAACAAACAACAACATAAATAAACCACCACAGAAGAACCGCCTTGGAACGGTCAGTGGAAAGAATTCCACTGGGGGGAAGGGGGGGGGGGGCTTAAATCGATTTTACGTGGCCACAATCCGTCGCGATTTATACAAATAATTTGTTCAGTCCGCATGAAGGCCTCCTAACTCATCAGTGCAACATCTCCGTGAACACAAATAATCAAAGAACCACAGAGGTGAGACAACGGTGAGAACTCGACAGCAAAAAACCACTGAAATGCTGGAGCAAAAGAAAACCAACAGTTAGACTCCGATGGGCCCGACCAGAGACAGAGAAGTCCTCGTTGTTTCATCCCTGAAGTTGTTTGATTTCTATATTCTCGGAGATTGCACTGATGAGTTAGAAACCCTTCATGCAGACTGAACAGATTATTTGTCTAAACCATGTCAGAACCAAGGGGTAGGATGGTGGCCGCGTAAATAGAGGATCTTACATGAGTGTTCATGTATTATTGAATTTATTAAACGAGTTGAGGTAAAGGGATAAAATGCGAGGCTTTGCCGAGCATTTTATCCCTTTTCCTCAACGAGTTTAATAAATTCAATAATATATGATCACGAATGCAAGATTCTATTTATCATATGACATTTAAGACGCATTTTATTCGCGATTGTTTACAAAAAATATCAATATTCCGCCATTAGTAAACGCGACGTCGTTAAGGACGCCGTACATGTAACCTTACGGGACGTATCTAGCTAATTTGCATATTTAATCCACCAGTGGATCATCGAAAATATTACATGGCGTTATTACACTCTCAGACGCGACGTCATATGATAAAATCGATTTAAGCCCCACAAACACCCCCCCCCCCACCCCCCCCCCCCCCCCAAAAAAAAAAAAAAAAAAAAAAAAAAAAAACAATTTACTGACGGTTCCAACTCGGTTTTTCTGTTGTGGTTTATTATTGTTATAGTTTTTTTTATTTATGTATTGCTTCTTTTTATTTTGGATAGCCGTTCGTTTGGCCATTTTGTGGGAAAGCAACTGTTCTTTTGGCTTTCCGCCTGTAGACTTGCCCAAATCCCTACATTTACATTTTTTTATTTTTAAATGAAAGTCCCTTTAAACAAAAAAATATGTAAAAGTCTCTTTAGTCTTCATCTCTAAATGTTAATTTCACAATTTTAATAAAAGACTGTATTGCTATTTCATTTACAATGTATTTTTTTTTTTTTTTTTTTTTTTTTGTAAACAATTATTTCTACACCTAATTAACAGACTTGGGCAAGTCTATTCCGCCTGTTACGTTTCCATTACAGTAAAATTATTTTATATTCGTGTTTCTTTCCCTTTGAGGTCTTGGATAGGAGGTATGAGGTACATGTAATTGTATTGATTCCTGATCATTGTCTTAGTAGATTAAACAAACTGTCAGTTTTTCATACCTTCATTCTGTCCAACTTTTGCCATCACGAAAACACGCCTATATAATTCTGACCCCTTGAACCACACTTTTATATTGTAAAACTGGGGTTTACAGGGGGAAAACCTTATTTTTCTTATTTCTGCACTAAAATATAGATTGTGGTACTCGTTAGAACCGCCTCGATATCTAACGTGTGCACACAATCTATATTTTGTGCAGAAATAAGAAAAATATCACATTTTTTTTTTCAACTTATTTTTTTTTCGGCGGTAAAATTTAATTATGTATTTGTATAGGCGTGTTTTCATGATGTGCTTGGCATTTCTGTTCCGAAGTCTGTACCAAAGACATGGAGAAAATCCAAGAGGGTGCTCAGCGATATGTATATATGATTCCATGAGTAAATATGTGGATATTTAAAATAACGAGTCTACATATTAGAAGAATGAGAAGCACGGCCATCAAAAGTCTATAAAATTATTATCAGTTTTATAAATTTTGATTGTAGTAAATTATCCACAACACTGTCATATATGCCACTATGTACATATTTTGTATCCTCATGGGCATTTGTGCCTACTGGAAATTTAAATAAAATCTTCTTCTTCTTCTTCTTCTTCTTCTTCTTCTTCTATAAAATTTAAATCAATTTTTGTTCCCCAATGTTATCAACCCATATCGTATAACTTTCGGTATTTCTAATATTTTACCTGTTCCTTTAATAAAAGCATACACTTTGGACAAATAAAGACCCTTTAATAATAGTGCTGTGAAATTCACTGCCCGAAGATTTTAGAATCTGTTAAAATTCAAACCATTTTCAAGGCTTGATTGTATCATGGATCGGTAAGAACTGCAACTGCATAGCTTGTCAGAAATAACGAGAACCGTAGCACTGGTTCGCATTTCATGTTAACGTTTCTGTGTCCTCTTTTGTTTTAGTTCAGTCACGTTAATTTTCAGCGAATGTGGACTATCCGTATAGCTAAGAAACCGACATAGTCGCATTATTATTAATATTATTATTATTATTGCATTTTGTCTTTGAGTTCTCATTCGGTTGCTTTTGGAATTTTTGTTTTACCTGCCTGCGTTCAAATTCATCACTATTTTACAGGCTATTAGCTACTGACTTTATTTAATTTTTGTTAACTTAATTCATAACACGTTCTGTGATCATAACACGTTCTGTGATTATTAACATAGTCTTGCCTTTTAATTCATAATATTTATGAACTATTCTTTTTATTTAAGCTCTTAATTGCCATAAGCCAGTTATAATAGAGCTTTTCAGAAAAGATGGCTATGACTACATAGATCAGTGTACATGTAAGCTCACTGATACATATTTCTTTTAACATATATAGAGATAGTACATTGAAATTGAAGTTTCACGAGACTAATATGAAATAACAAAATCCTAATCTAAACATCACAAGCGGAAAGCTAAACATGGCATTTACTTTCCCAGAAAATGGCCAAACGGCTATCCAAAATAAAAAGATATTGGGAATACATACATGCAAAGACAAAGTACGTATAACAAAAATAAACCGCGACAGAAGAACCGCCTTGGAACCAATTTTACGTGGCCACAGTCCCCGCCCTTTGTTCCGTCGCGGTTTAGACAATTAATATGTTCAATCCGCATAAAGGCTTTCTAAACTGACTACTGCAATATCGAATAGCCGTCTTTATACTTTCCTGCAAAGTAATAAACTGCTGAATGAAAATCAACTGGATTCCGTAAAAAAATCACTCCACATGCGATGCTATTTATATATTGCATGCTATAATAGAGTAAAGATAGTTGAAATTATTTCGTGCATTCGTCTTCAGATTTCTCCAAGGCGTTTAATTGATACCGTCTGGATGGTACTTCAAAACTCAATCATAATATTAATGTGAAAATATTAGCTGTTACTAAGAATATTTATGCACGTAAAAAAGCATGTGTTCCTTTTGATGGCGAAAGATCAATGAATAACGGGCTTCGGCAAGGCGAAATTCTGTCACCGGTTTTATTTTTCTTTTCTGAAACGATTTGGAGCATAACTAATCTATGTAAGAACGACTCTGTCAGTTTGCATTTCTGTGATCATTCTTGAAAATTATCGTTCTCCTCTATGCTGAAGAAATTGTATAGTTCGAACAATTTGACATGAGACTGGTGACCTCTATTATCGTAACTTCACACTCGACTGAATGCATATATTTGTCTTCGCCGTTTTTCGAAGAGGTCCATGCTATTATTCAATACATAGAGGTCATTAAATATGTCGCCATTCTCGAGATGCCGAAAATGCACGAGAAGTTTACGAAAACCGATCTATTAGGCGAAAACACTGACTAATTTATTCTTTGCATAAAGGTCAGTCTCATGTCAAATTGCACCAGCTATACTATGTGCAGAAAATCAAGAATAAATGCAGGAACTGTTAAACGATGTTTTTATTGTACCGTGACACTTGGAAGTTGAAAATCGAAACTATTAGTGTTTGGCCATATAAAGGTCGCATACATTTTAATTTACATTTAAACAGCGCTTACGGAAGTAAGGGCGAGGATTGTGGCCACGTAAAATCGATTTAAGGCCCCCAGTGGAATTCGTTTCAGGTTCATTCCGCCAAATATCACTGACGATCTTGATTGGGGTCAACATATCTCGGAAATAACATCTAAAGCAACTAGGACCTTAGGATTCCTCAGACGTAATTTGGCTTTTGCACCTCGGCAGACAAAGGATGTTGCATATAAAACATTGGTTCATATGTATCACCCATTTGGCACCCCTATGTTAAAACTCAGATTCAGCAGGTGGAAAAGGTGCAGAGGACAGCTGCTCGATGGACCTGCAGACGATGGCGAAATAGAAGTAGCGTCGGTGACATGCTTGATGAGCTAGAGTGGCCATCCCTGGAGACCCGTCGTGAGCAGCCCTCCTTAACCTTCTTCTACAAGATGCATTCTGGTACAGTATCAATTAACAAGGATAGGTACTTGGCCCCTGCAACAGTGTCAACCCGGACAAGGGCATCAAGTGCAAATAGCTCACAGTATCGTAGGTACCAGTCCTATAGTGATGTCCTGAAAAACTCTTTCTTTCCTAGAACTATTCCTCAGTGGAACAGTCTTCCATCTTCTGCGGTGAATGCCAAGACCGAAGAGGAGTTTAAAGCATGCACAGTATGAGATTGAGACCCAGAGGTATGCGTTTTAGGATACCTCTGTGTTCGGATTGTTAATAGTTTTAAGGGCTCATCCAGTGATATTTTTTTTTTTAAGCTAAATTCTAAATTTAGCCACCCCTTAACTGAGGTGATGGCCAAATATAACCGACTCAGTATGAGAAGATAGATAGATAGATAGATAGATAGATAGATAGATAGATAGATAGATAGATAGATAGATAGATAGATAGATAGATAGATAGATAGATAGATAGATAGATAGATTCCGCTGACCGTTCCAAGGCGGTTCTTCGGTCGCGGTTTATTTTGGTTATGGTTTGTTTTGGGTGTTTGTGTCGCTTATATTATTTTATTTTGGATATCCTATTGGCCGTTTAGTGGGAAAGTAACTGTCCTTTTGGCTTTCCGCTGTTGGTGTTTCCGTTGGGGTCTGTTGTTTCATGTTTGTGTTTCTTTCCCTTTGGTGTCTCTGTTGGGAGCTGTGGGTTAATTGTATCGATTCCTTATCATTGCCTCCACTGCTACTTTATCAGAATCAGTAGACGCATATATGTGCCTAGGAATCATGTTTTCCAAATATGTTCTATGAAACGGCTATCCTTTGGAAGCAAGGAATACTCCACAGGACTGAACAGTTTTGAGTGCACAAATTTTTCTGGGCCAGACTAGCTAGTTTCGTCCAAAGTTGTGTCCGATGGAAGCGATAAACTTTCAGCCTTTTTTTGTATAGATTATTGTTAAATGACATGATGCAAGACTGAATTGTTGGTGACATTTTATAGAAGCCCAGGTGTACTTCAATACAAGAATCATCTAAATGTTTTAATTAAGGAATTTTTAAAAGAGAACACAAATTTGAAAACTACTTAGTATCTTTACCTACCAAACTAATGAAAATTTCATTCATTACCGACTGTCCAATCACAGATTACCCAAAGAGATGGTTCGGCCGTAATTTGAGAAAATATCCCCCTTCAGTATCTAAAAAAAAAAAAAAAAAAAATACGAACTGCTTCGAATGTCAGAATCTCGGGATTGAAGAGTTACTCTTCAGCGCAAATACATGTAGCACTAGTAGCTTCATAAAGACCTGTAAATTCTTAGGAATAATTTTGAAAGAATTTCTAGTTAATCCTGGGTAAAAGAAAACCAGCTTATAGCGAAATTAAGATGTTATGCTGTTTACTGGATGATACAATGTTTTTCCCTCAGTTTACTCTCAACTATCTTCTTCTTTCTTCTTCAAACCTGCTCCTCGATTGTATTTATCCCATTAAAACATTTTAATACCTGTGTGAAGTCATTTTTTAAATAAAAAAGAAGTAAATTAAAACAATATTTTGTTGGAAAGAATCTCAATAAAATAAAAAATATACCATAAAAATTTCCCCCTTAAAGAGCCCCCTATTAACCATATCTCTCAGAGAGTCTCTGCTCATAATCACCTCATAATCACTTAGATAAGATAAGACTTTGGTGTGCACTATGGTCCGAAGGACTTGTTTTTTTTTTTGTTGTTGTTTTTTTGCAGCTGATTAGACAGGTCACCCCTTTTACATAGAGAAAAAATGTGTCTTTAAGCCAAAGGCTTGAATGTTTGAAAGATAACTTCATTTTGGTGAGTTTAAATGACCTCTCGATCACAAATCTGGACTTCGAGAAGGCTTTTGACACCCCTCCTCATGAACTACTTAAATCTAAGTTATTTGGCTATGGGATTGGGGAAAAGACCCTCAAATTGATAGATTCCTTTCTTTGCTACAGAAAACAGCGGGTTGTTGTTAATGGTGAATCTTCAGAGTGGGCTCCAGTTTTGTCTGGAGTCCAGCAAGGGACCGTTCTTGGTCCACATTTGTTCTCCCTGTACATCAATGAAATTTCCACTGACATTGACTCAGAAATAAGACTGTTCGCAGATGTCTGTGTTTGTTACCGGGAAATTAGAGATGCAGATGACTCATTGAAACTTCATGCTGACATAGGTAGGTTACCTAGGATGTTGGGCCCGAAAATGGGGCAATAGATTTCAGCCAGTTAAATGCAATATCATGCAGATAACTAGGAAGAGATCTAATAAAGTTGAGGCTTCTTACACATTCGCGGGAACGGTGCTCGAGAATGTGGACTCCATTAAATACCTTTGAGTGACAATCTCAAACAACTTGAGATGGAATACTCATATTAGCAACATATGTACTAAGGCAATTAGAACGCTTGGTTTCCTGAGGCGAAATCTTCATCAGTGTCCTCAGGATGTAAAAGAGGCAGCATATAAAGGTCTTGTTCGCCCAATCTTGGAATATGGTAGTTGTAGCTGGGACCCCAATGGAGTGGTTCTTAACGATGAAATTGAGAAAGTTCAGAATAGAGCTGCTAGATTTGTAACAGGCAATTACTGCTTTGAAACTGGGAGCATGACTGGAATACTTGGAAAATTAAAATGGGAGTCTCTCAAGAAAAGGCGAAAAGACAGAAGGCTAATCCTTTCATACAAAGGTCTAAAGGGTGCTGCCAGCATTCCAACAGATCACCTTGTTCCCCCAGCTAGACACTGTAGAATTCGCCATTCGTTGACATTTCAGACCCTTACTGCAAGAACTGACATTTATAAATAATCGTTCTACCCCAGAACCATTAGAGATTGGAATGCCCTTCCCGATTCGATTATTTCGACAGCTGAAGGTGCTGATGATTGTGTAGCTAAATTTAGCTCTAAGGTTAGAAATATATAGTTAATCTATGATAAAATGCATGTATATATACAATTTATTTTCACCCCTTTTCCCCGCCCGACATCTGTATCATTATTTTCAATAATTAACCCCTCAGATGTGAGTCATCTCGCAATGCAAACTTTGTAATGGAATAGATATGAAATAAAAATAATATAAAAGAGGATGTGTTTTTTTAGAAAAAAATGTATAGTTCTGGGAAATTGTAGTTCTGGAGTCATTGTTTATTTGTTTATATTGTTGGCACATGCCGGTATGTAAAATGATCAATAATCACTTTACGTTGTTACCTTTATCGACACGCGCCTGAAAGCAACAAACAGAGCACTTATCATATTACTCAAACCTCAGTCATTATTTGGACACGTGCCAATCATTCATTAGTTTATGTCTCTAATGCGGGTCTTTACTACTTTCTTTGTTTCTTGGTTTCGTTTTATGTATGTTATTGGGCGGGGCACATCTAAAGCTATATGTGGGCCTAGCGCCGGCCCAATTTGCGAAGACTCACATAGTCTGCATCCGCGCAGTCTGATTTGTGTGCAACTATTAATCATAAAGTAGAAGTAAAACAAAGTTCAGGACTTGATACAATTAACTTACTCCACCCATAAAGGACACCAAAGGGAAAGAAATACAAACATTAAGCGACTAGACCATAATGGAAACCTAAACAAAGGAAGGCCATAAGGACAGTTACTTTCCCACAAAATGGCCATATGGCCATCCAAAACCAAAAGACACAAGTGATACACACAGTAACAGTAAGTAACAAACAACAACATAAATAAATCGCCACAGAAGAGCCGCCTTGGAACGGTCAGTGGAAGAATTCCACTGGGGGGGGGGGGTGGGGGGGGGGGCTTAAATCGATTTTACGTGGCCACAATCCTCGCCGTTACTTCCATCGCGATTTAGACAAATAATTTGTTCAGTCCGCATGAAGGCCTCCTAACTCATCAGTGCAACATCTCCGTGAACACAAAAATCAAAGAACCACAGAGGTGAGACAACGGTGAGGACTCGACAGCAAGAAACCACTGAAATGCTGGAGCAAAAGAAAACCAACAGTTAGACTCCGATGAGCCCGACCAGAGACAGCTTAAGCTTCCAGCGATAATGACTATACTGTGCGTCTGAGCAAGTCGAGCTGTGTATGCTGGGCTCGTGAAGTAGCTAAAGCTTCCTCACGCCCCCAACGATCATGACCACACTGTGCGACTGAACAAGCTGATCTGTGTATGCTGGGCGAATTGTGGAAATTGCTAGGAACTTGCTAACTTTATGTTTCGATCGGCCTAATCATTCAAACGCCTTCCTCGGGGCCTTGCAAATGTTAATGGACGAAAACCTATGGGTGATTCCTGTAATCAAATGGAAGATTTTCTACTGAACGCCTCTTATTCATAACGTATTCCATTTCTTAAATGGAAATAAGAAAACACAATGTACACAACGAAACCCTTAACAATTTCATAAGCCCAATGTGAATTTCGCTTGATGTCAATTTTCTAACCATTGCCAGTGAAAACAATCAAATATCATACACGCTTTATATTAAACGCATTTTCAAAATTCTAAAGAGTGCATTTTCTTTCTTTATATCCATTATGATAACACACCCATGACATAGTGCGTTCTTTCATTTTCTCGAAAATGACTACTTTTCCGACAATAAATGTAATATTTATTTATACTCCGAGCGTACGTTGTCTTTGCTCTATAGAACGTGTCTAACGAGTACCCATAACCTACGTCTTGAATCAGAAATACGCATAATAACATATACCCCTTTATACAGGGAAATTTGGAGTATAAATAACATATACGCCTTTACACTCCAAATTTCCCCGTGTAAAGTGGGGTTTTGAGCGATATTATTTTCTCGGACTTGTTAGAATGTGTGTGTTTTTTTTTTTATCTGTTGAGGAAAGAATATTAACATATTTTTCACTTTATCCCATTGTTCGACTTACATGTTACTGATTTGGCCCTGCAAGCAAACCAATTATATGCAAACATAGTGATTATACATCATTAAAATTTTTGATCGAAATTTCTATGGGCCGATTTTGTATAGGCCGATTTTGCTATGGGCCGATTTTGTCATGGACCGCTTTTGTTATGGGCCGAATTGTCCAGGGACCAAATTCTTGTATATGACATTTGGAAATCACCTGTACAGGACCGGTGTTAGGTCGGGTATAAAAGCCAAGGCCGCGCCGGGCCGGGCCGAGCCGCCGAGCCTACCAAAAATTTTATTTTTAGTCTCTAGGTACAAGTAAGATATATATTTTGGTGAATGTGGGATTAAATTATTATAAATTAGATATGTTATAACTACAAGTAGTTTCACTTATCTGCATTGCTTATTTATCTTTTAATAACTGTTTTCCGAAACCCAGGGGTATAAAAGCCAAGGCGGCGAAAAAGTATTGACAATTCCGAATTTCTTTCAAATTCATCTGTTAAATTACTTCTTTTTGGCCTTATGATTTTTGAATTTGATTATACTTATTATGTGTTCGTGATAAAATCAAATATATTCGGTTTGGTTTATATTCACCTTAATTGATCGAATTTCTTATTTTATTTTGTTTCTATTTTTAGAATTACCTTATTACAGGAAACGTCCGAAAAGGACCGAAAGGGAGGGCACACAACGACCGAAATGATCCGAATCGAATGACGGCGAACACTAATGTCCGGGAATTGTCCGGGAAATCGCCGGGAATTGTCCGGGAAATGGGGGGTAGTGATGCGTTATCCCTAATATCTCCACTTCGGGTGGTCAAAAATAAATAAAATTAGTATTAAATAAAATTTTAAGCTCCATTCTAAAAGATTATTAAAAAATAATTTACTTTTTAAACGTTTTAGGGGTCCATTTATTTAGTTAATTTGTCCGGGAAATTCTCGGATTTTGTCCTGGATTTTTGGGTAGTGGTGCGTTAACCCTAATATCTCAACTTCAAGTGGTCAGAAATTAATAAAATTAGTATCAAATAAAATTTTTAGCTCCATTCTAAAAGATTATTAAAAGATATTTTTCATTTTGAATATTTTAGGGGTACATTTCTGAAGTTAATTTGTCCGGGAAATTCCCGGTTGTGTCCAGGATGTTGGGGTAGTTGTGCATTTTCATAGTATCTCTGTTCGTGGTGATCACTTATTGATAACGATTGATATATATTAAAATTTTAAGTTCAGTTCTAAAAGAATATAAAAAAGATATTTTCATACACCTCACTGAGGCAGTTCTAATGAGTGCACACAACATGACTAATTTATAGAAGATCTCAAAGAATCTTTAATTACGGCAAACAGTGTAGAACTTGGTCAACGGTTTAACACATATATGCCTAGCGCCCCATTGTTGGGCCATTGGCAAACAGTGTAGATCTTGATCAAAGGTTTAACCCATATATGCCTTGACTCCCACTTGTGGGACATTGGCAGATAGTGTAGATCCACTGGCAGATCAGATATTTAACCCAGATATTTAATCCATATATGCCTATATAGCGTCCCATTTGTGGGACATAGTCAAACAGTGTAGACTCAAATGATCAGACGCTGCAAAACGTGTCGTCTGATCCGGGCCGCAAAATGCTACATCTGATCTGGGTCTACACTATTTGCTTAAACAACGAGGAAATTTAACCGCATCCATTTCTTGTTAGCAATGAATTAGGTGTACGGACTTTGACGAACCATTATGATCAGTAGCTGCGCAAACCTTGGCGTCTGATCTGGGCCGCTAAGTGCGACGTCTGATCTCGGTCTTCACTGTTTGCTTAATCAACGACGAAATTTAACCGCATCCATTTCTTGCTGGCAATGAATTAGATGTACGGACTTTGACTGATTTGACGGACAATGATGCTCAGACGCTGCAAAACTTGGCGTCTGATCTCGGCCGCAAAATGCGACATCTGATCTGGTTCTATACTGTTTGCTTTAACAACGAAATTTAAGCGCATCAATTTCTTCCTGACGATGAATTAGGTGTACGGACTTTGAGCGATTTTACGGGCCATTAATTTTCTAACGAGCTTAAAAATGTGTTAAGTTAATTGTTTTAACTCATAATAAGTTGGCGTGTGCTGCTTACCTGGATTGAAATAGTAGAAATACTTCATTCATTCACTTGTAAAATTAACTTCAGAAATGGACCCCTAAAATATTCAAAATGAAAAATATTTTTTAACTATCTTTTAAAATTGAGCTAAAATTTTTATTTGATACTAATTTTATTAATTTCTGACCACCGAAAGTCGAGATATTAGGGTTAACGCATCAATACCCCAACATCCAGGACAAAATCCGAGAATTTCCCGGACAAATTGACTTAAAAAATGGATCCCTTAAACGTTAAAAAAGTAAATTATTATTTTTTTATCTTTTATAATAGAGCTAAAAATTTTATTTGATACTAATTTTATTAATTTCTGACAACCCGAAGTGGAGATATTAGCGACAACACACCACTACCTCCAATTTCCCGGACATTTCCCGGCGAATTCCCGGACATTAGTGTGCACCTCGAATGACGACCCATGTTGTTAAGTGACATCAGACCTTTATCCCAGTCGACAAAGTTTGTATATGCGACGTTGTTTCAATGATTGGTCAAGGACTTCAGGGTCTTACGACGTTGATTCGATGTCGTTAAAACGACACTGGGATACTTTGTAAGGGAAATAAACATGTTCCCAGCAGGCACTCCACGTTGAATCAAGGTTGAAACAACGTTGATTCAACGTTGTGTGCCTGCAGGGTTCTGTTTACTTTTTTACTGCCAGTAGGAGCTCTGTACTGACTGATGTTCAGGAGGACGCGGGTTCGATACCTGCTGAGATCGGCAGCCTTCTTTCGTGGAGATTGAACATGAAATATTTTCTTCAGTCATTCACTCCCTTCCACTGATTCAAGAAGGGCAAATGTCAGTTTTTTGCGAAAGAATGTGCACACTCATTTATAAGGAAACAATGGACCAGGACAACTCGTTCTAATTTTTAATTTCTACATCCATCACACATCCACAGTAAGCTGTCTGAAGCATATTAATAAGCAATAATAATACAATAGGTAAGTATCAAAACATAATTAATGTCTAAAACATGATTAAGAAATATGATGAGTTTCATAAAGCACTATCTTTAGTTCTTACCATTCAGATAGTTTATTTAAATGCCCTTATCATTTATCTGACATTGCCGTCCGTTGCGGTTCATTACGACGTGGCCTACATAAAACCAACAAAAAATACGGTTATTACAGATACTAAAAGGAATTGACTGGAACTATTACAATAAAAGGTTTAGAAAATACTTTTTTGGGGTTGTCATGTACATTTTTTCACACATCCATGTCTATTTCATTCAAATTCGATCAAAACGTACGATAAAAACCGCCTTGGCTTTTATACCCCTAAAAAAATGCAAAATTGCAATAAAACAAAAATTAGGGCACCAAAAAGAACAAAAACTATGCTGAATATCACATTTGATATAATTAACATTATCATATTTAAATTTACCACCAACATTTCTTCTTCGGTTAGAATTCCGAAAAATAAAATCTTCGGATCGGCAATTTTCGGCTCGGCGGCTCGGCCCGGCCCGGCGCGGCCTTGGCTTTTATACCCGACCCCGGTGTTAAGATACAAATTGTCGAGACAAATTTAACCTCATTGTGTTGGTGTGTGGACGTGGCTGGAAATTATCTTGATTTTAAGAAAATCACGAGAAGTCGAACGATTTAAAGTAGAGAGCAGATATATGGTTAGTTAATATATAGTAAGGTAGAATATTTGTGATGGAATCCACGTTGATAATCAGTACATCAGTGTTGTTATAAAAGGGTGGGGTAACACAGGCACTGTCTTCATAGTCTAGAGACCTCTACCTTCTCTGGGCTTCTCACTTTTCTCTGGGCTTTTCACTTTTTTTTTCTCTCTTTTTTTTTGCCCTTCCCGATTCGATTATTTCGACAGCTGAAGGTGCTGATGATTGTGTAGCTAAATTAGTCCTGAACTCCTGACCTTCCATACATGTACATTACGCTACGCTGCTTTCCTGTAAGGAGTGACTGAACGTCAGTAGGGTCTTGTTGTACAGGACTATAGCTAAATTTACCTCTTTGGTTAGAGCTAGGGACAAACTTCCCACATCACAGGTCCTGGTGTATGAATGTCTTATGATGTGTCACCAGTAACAATTCTGATTCTGAGTTCCTGTGTAGGGTAAACTGCTGTGTATCTATCTTATACTGAGTCGGTCATATCTGGCCGCTGTGGTGCGGCTAAAACTATTATATACATTATTATAACACACCCATGCGACATACAAATGGCTACTTTCTGCATTATTTATTCTGCAAACATAGGATTAGGTTGTGGGTGCTTGACGAGTGATAGATGTGACCGATCACAGTATAAGTAGAAAGAAAGCAGGGCATTTTCTGCCTGTTCAGCAGGGCCGAAATTCGGCCCTATTCCCAATGCTAAATAGCCTAAATTTTTCCCAATTTCACCATATTTTTTCCTCAAAAATGAAAAAATAAAAGCCACAAAAGGAACAGAGAAAACAGTACTTAACATCAGAGATTAACACGGGATAGTCAAGATGAAAATTCACCACAGTGAAGCTACAGCTATCAAATTCATAAGACTATCATGAGCAAATTTCATCGTCCTGGCATTTCTCTGATGAAATTGTGTTCCCAATTTTGGTATTTTCTCTGTAATTTTTTACCAATTTTGCCCAGGGGCCTTTTCCCAAAATACCTGGATAAAGCCCTGGAAAGAACCACCTCATCGATGCGGTTCTAACGAGTCTCAGGTGTACATTTCATACACTCCAGGTTGCAGGGTTGAAAGCCAACACAGTAATCATGTAATTACGGTAGGGGTCTTTAACCTGCACAGGAGAAGACTCTTCCTGCACTGGGGGCCTCCAGTTAACGTTCCAATCCGAAGGACGGTACACTTTTTGGCATTCATCCCTGCAAATGATGCCAATGGAGCATGTTTGGACACCGAAATAATCACCGCCTCCGAAGATCGAACTGGGGGCCTCTAAAATCAGAGGCAAGTGCACTAATCACTGAGCTGTCACGTTCTAAAGAATACCCGCAACCTAGGTCTTGGAGCAGAAAAAAGAAAAATAATGTATACCCCCATAAACCCTAATTTTCTCCATATAAATTAGGGTTTAGGAGGTGTTCACATGATGCATGTGAAACTTGGACAGTCATTACGATAACACACCTGTGTGTCATAGTGCATTCTTTCATATCGCCAAAAGGGTATTTTTTTTTTATGAAAAATTGTGATATTTCTCAGATTTATGCTCCCAACATATAGGTTGTACGTGCTCCTTAGAATCGCCTCACTGAGGTAGTTCTGACGAGCACCCACAACCTCTGTCTTGGAGCAGAAATGAGAAAAATAATGTATACCCAATATAAAGGGGGGTTTACGGTGGTATTTATTTATTCGGATACCACAGACTTATTCATATGATGTTACCAAACAGCATGCCAAAAGTGTGAGTGAGTGTTTGAGTTTTACATCTCGCCAACAGCTAAGGGCATACGGAGACGGGACCTTGGTTAGGTTTAAACATTAGTTTGATTTGTCAAACATTTACAAGTTCATTCATAGACAGAATACAATAGTACATGCATACAGGATTTGAAAACAAGCATTCATGCTTTTTTTAACCCTTATCTTGCTGTTCACGACAACCCCAATCTTTGGAAACAGTGTAGACCCAGATCAGATGGCTTCTGAAGAAGCCATCTGATCAGGATCTACACTGTTTGGCATTTAGTTTATGAAATTCAATTTGTAGCTATAAATTATATCCAGTAATTTGATTGGTTGATAGACAGAAATGGGTGTGGCTTAAATGAATATTCAGCAAGATAAGGGTTAATCATCTCCTGTCTCCTTGGTTTAAAGACTCATCCGAAAGTCTGGAGAAGACCGGGATCGATCCTACGACCCCTGGTATACAAGGCGAGTAGCATAACCACTAAACCAAAGAGGCTTCTACGGCATGCCAAAAGACAGAACCACATCCTAGAAAACATATCAACATTAAATGGCAAGACAGGATCCTTACACAGAAGTCTGAATAGCACAGATGTGTTGCGTAAGCCGGGTTGTCCATGAAGTCAAGCAATGTTGTCATCCATCCAGTTACTAACCGCGATAGCCTTTGCTTAACATTCGTGAATAAGCCAATCACTCTACCCGTGTTGCCAGAAGAAAAATCGGGTTTATTGTTTTCGTACCAGAGTTGAGTGGGCGTCAGTCCGTCTGTCTGTGAATTTGAGCACATACATTGTATCAAATTATTTGATTGGTTGATAGTAAGAAAAGGGTGCGGCAAAATTAATTAGGAAGTGTCAATTAATTATTCAGCTGGACAATGCAATGGTTAACAATGTCTTAGAGGGCCTCTTGGAAGATAAGCTTCATTATATGCAAAATGTTGTCACCCTCGTTAAATAAAATCTTTACTTACTTACTTAGTTACTTACTTAAATTAATACCTACATGTAAGTTATATAAAGTTTCTTGAACATGTATTTGAACCACCTTCCTTTTAGTCAGTGAAAATAATAATTTAACCCTCTTTGTACCAAATGGAATCTTCCTCCTTATATATAGCTGGAGTCCATTTCAAAATTTAGGGGTGTCAAGTTGTGTTTTTTTTCAAAATATATTCGGAAAATTGCTTAACTTTTTGCAAACAGTGTAGGCCCTGACCAGACACCGCGTTCTGTGGCATCTGATCTGGACCTGCACTGTTTGCCTGGGTACCCTTTTTGGGGTTTCCGGTACCAAATGGGTTAATATACAGGTAAATTTTTACTATGCCACAAAGGGTTGGTTGCATGAGGAAAAGGTGGTTTTTGTGTCTTGCGTGGCTGGGGCATCAAACTGATATTGGCTTATAGGTGGTCAAGGCCTGCTGCTGTCCTTGCAGCAGGTACGTGAAGATTGGGGTGGGTGAGGGGGGGTGGGTGGAGTGGGGGTGCTGGTTACATGTATTCCTTCTGTTTCTATCCTTCACTTCCTTTTCCTCTTTCTTGTCCCTCACTTTAATATCAACTTTCTCTTCTATCTCTTTTCCGCCTTTCTCCCCACCCCTGCCCGTCAGGGCTTTAAGAAATAGCTTTGGCTGGATTGAGATGTCATTTCATCTCAATTGCGGGTAAAAGTCCCGCAATGGAAGCAACTTCTCCAAAATTACCTTAATAGTGTTGATTGGGATGCAAAACCTCAATTCAAACAATTTCTCCCCTTTTCTTGGAGATGACACAAAATGACCCACAGGGGTTGACGTGTCTTTAAATCCAAAACACTCAATCATTTACTGCACCACAACCTCTTTATAACACTATTATTTGGGTCAACAGCAGAAACCTTATTAGATCAATAAAGACAATAACCATGTTATATTTCAAAGGAAAATGTATAGTACCGTATTTACCAAATGTTTTGTGGCAGACAGACCTGAGCAGACAGTGTCATCAGGGTCTACACTGTTTGCCACTCATCCCACAATCCTTAGACACAACATTGGGGAGTAAATTGTACTTGCTCAAATTTTACAAGCATGGTAAGGAGTGAAGGTGTCAGAATATTTAGGGTAAATACGGTAATTTCTTGTAAATGAGTTTTAAAACAAAAACAACAACAACAAAAATGTTGGTGAACTGTCAAAAAAAATTGTGAGTGAAATATTTTCAAAACTTTTCTGGTAGAAATGTCTTGTCATTTAACAGTCACAGAACTGTTTGATATTGATATGGAAACTTAACTAATATTTTTGGTGAGTAGATGGGCTGCATGATGCTTCCACGCAGTTAAACGGCTTAGAGAATCTAAGCCTGCCCAGGCAAAGCGGTGTGAGTCCGACCGTCCAACCTTAGTTTCATTGGGCGACAGGGCTTGAGATGTCATTTCATCTCAGTGTCGGGAAAAAGTCCCAAAAAATTAGAAGCAAAGTCTCCAAAATGACCTATACAGTGTTGACAGGCATGTTACAAACAAACAAACCCTCTTGAAATAAATACCATTGTATCAAACATTGAACTTGCTAGAACAGTTAACATTTTGACAACAGCTGAACTCGTTAAGTTTGCAGCTAATGGTAAGGTCCCTTTTCTGGGTACTCTGGTTTACCGTCCACCTTTGTTTAAAGATCAGCTCTATATAAGTGGAATAGTCTTGAAAGGGCCATACAATCAAATTAAAAACACACACATGTAGCGATGTTGTTAATATTAATTGTGAAACACGTGGCATAATAAATGTCTGTGTAGAATAAGCAATGGAAAAGTGGTCATCTCTCACCTTCTTTCTATGTGGGATGAACCTTAAAGGGACTCATTAAAAATTTCAGATAAAATATCTTGTCTACTGTAATGATCCTTAGTATTGGGACAGACAGGCCTAAGCAAACAGTGCAGACCCAGATCAGACTGCTCCTGAAGGAGTAGTCTGATCAGGGTCTACACTGTTCGCCATTCTGTGTGCACCTTTTGGACTCTTTGCAGGACCTTGAAACAAATTCTTCAAAAATTTTAGGAGAATAATAGCAAGTCCTCAAGGTGTCTGAATTTTTAGAATTTATACCAGGGTATTTATTTATTGTCTGATTGATGTTGCATTGTACATGTGGCTTGCCTGGCAGCTCTAAAATAATTAAAGATTTGTTAAAGATTAGATGTGTCTTTGGATCAGTGATATTATAAACTAAAGTTCTTTGTAACATTTTTCATTATAACCTTTGTTTGGATAGAACTCAGTATAAAGATGGGTTTAAGGCCCGTTTACACAATAAGATTAGTCTTTCATGATTTTGTCATGCATGATTTTCTCCGGAAAGATTTTTACGTTTACACATCATGACAAATTTTACATGATTTTATTTTTCCCGCCTTATATCAGGAGATAAACAATGGAGGAAGAACATCTTGCAATTCCTTTATGTATGATAATAATTGCAAGTGCAGTTTTGAGTCTGAGAAGGGAAAGAAGACCTTTATCTGGCTGAATAGCTTAATTTAGCCACACCTAATTTTAATATCCAACCATCAAATTACTTCATGTTATGCATTCATTTAACTCACAATCTGCCTGACAGTGCAGATCCAGATCAGATGGCTACTACATGGCATATTTGCTTTATTTTTTTCACACCTCGATATGCAGGGCAATTTATCAATGGAATGTTTAGCCTTGACTCTAAAATTTCATGTGGAAGTAATTAACCTCAGTCACCTTTGCTCTGATTGGCTGAAATGGCATGACTAGTCTTGCCTAAATAGAACATGTTCTATTTGCCATGACTGTCATACATGACTCCCAAGACTGTGTAATAGCAGGGTTTACATGGCAAGATTTGTCTTGTAAGACTAATCATATAAGACTAATCTTGTCGTGTAAACGGGCCTTAAAAATACATGTGTATATAGATTTATAGAAAAATTACCATAAATGATCATTTTTCTATGAAATGAAAATGAAGAAAAAAAATGACAATAAATGGGTCATTTTGCTATGTTATCTATACAGTTTGTGAATATAACTTGTTTAATACATGTAATATGATTTCTTATTTGGACCCTAATGGTAGGTAATTTTGTAAAGAAGTTGTTGTAAAAACTGTAAAAATCCTAAACATTTAGACACCTTGGAGACTTGCTGTAATTCTCCTAAAATTTTAACAAATTTATTCACAAAGAAGCAAGGAGTCCAAAACATGAAGATGGAATGGCAAACAGTGAAGATCCTGATCAGACTGTGCTCCTGAAGGAGCAGTGTGATCTGGGTCTTCACCGTTTGCTTAGGCCTTAGGATCATTATGGTATGTGTGAATGGTAAAGTTTAGAAGTTTGCAGTTTTGTTGAGTCCTTATATCTTGCTCAAACACTGATAAAGGTAATCCTTTAGTAGCTTTCCAGTCACACCCAACCCACTTAAATCTTCTTTAATTTAAGCTTTTTTATATGGGGAACCCAAAAACTGGTCATTGGCAGAGAAACAGTGTAGACCCAGATCAGACATCACAGAATGTGGTGTCTGATCAGGGTCTACACTGTTTGCAAAGAATTCAGCCCATTTTTGCAAATAATTTTTAGATAACATAACCTGACACCCCTCCGCTGAAATAGAATCCTACTGTATATAAGGTGTGTGTGTGTGGGGGATTCCATTCAGTACAAAATGGGTTACATAACAATAAGATACCTGTGTGCTAAAACCCCTGTCACACCAGGGCTGCATTCTTACGGCGTCCAAGAAAAATGCAGAACGCCGAGCTGCGCGCAGTACGATCGCACACATCGCCGTAGCAATGCAGTGGCGTCGCCAGTAGGCGCGTTGGGATCGCATAGAACGCCAAGCGACGGCGTGCATTTTGAGCATGCTCAAAACAAACGCCGTTGCTCGGCGTTCTGATCAGAGCGCAGTGAGGTCGCCGTAAGGTTGCCGTAGCAGCGCAGTAAGGTCTTCTACAACGCTACAGGAGCTCGGCAGGGGCGCACAGAGGTCTCATACAACGCCATATAAGCTCCGCTTGTATAATTGATTAACTGATTGATTGATTTGATGTTTAACGTCCAAGTCAACACTGTATAGTTTATTTTGGAGACGTTGCTTCCAATTTTGTGGGACTTTTACCCGACATTGAGATGAAATGACATCTCAAGCCCTGTCGCCCAATGAAACCAATAGAGTTAACACGTATAAGCATGGACGGTCCGTCCCACCGCTTTGCCTGGATAGGCTTAGATCCTCTAGCGGTTTACCAGTACTCGTGTGAGGTCGGTTTCAGCTCTGCGTGGAAGCATCATGTAGCCCATCTATTTCTTCCAGTACCGATGGGCGGGGGCCGCCCGCTTGTATAAATAGTGGCTAGAGTAGAGTTTGATTGTGTACTGCCCCGAAAAACCTACTTCTGAGGTGACTCATCCCGGGTAAGGTAATGGCGATGGACTTGCTCCTGCTTGCGGTGATGGCGGTGGACTTGCTTCCAACGGCAGAGGAGTACTGGTAAACCGCTTAGGGGATCTACACTTGCCCAGGTAAAGGGGCGCGAGTCGGACCATCCGTGCTTATTAACCCTATTAGTTTCATTGGGTGACAGGGATTAAAATGTCATTTCATCTCAATGTCGGGTAAAGTCCCACAAAATTAGAAGCAACGTCTCCAAAATGACCTATAATGTGTTGATGGGACGTTAAACCTCAAATCAAACAAAACTGTTCGACTGATGAAGATATCTGTATACACATTGAGAACGTCTTCAACATGTGAACGCCGTAAAAACGCAGTGCACGCATTGTGAGCGCTGTAAAAGCGCAGTGCACACATTGTGAGCGCCGTAAAAGCGCAGAAGAAGCGCCGTTAGAGCGCATACAATCGCCATCAAGAACGCCGCAGGATCGCGTAGGTCGCCATGTACGCTCCGTAGCAACGTCTTGGTCGCTGTAGGGACGCCATGACAGGTCCATGTTCACAAAAATATTCCATATTACTTGCGATCTCGCGGCGTTCTGAGAAATTAAACAACGCCGTGCCATCGCAGTGAAAACGCGGCATAGTGTGACAGGGGCTTAAAATGGCATCTATCTTTAAAAATAGGGCTTGAGATGTCATTTCATCTCAGTGTCGGGTAAAAGTCCCACAAAATTGGAAGCAACGTCTCCAAAATATTCTATACAGTGTCGATGGGGATGTTAAACCTCAAATCAAACAAATAAACAAACAAACAAATCTTTAACAGTAACATTTTTCAGATGAAAATGTTTTTTCTTATTTCTAGACCAAGTATAGATTGTGAGTGCTCGTTAGAACTGTCACAATGAAGTGGTTCTAACAAGTACCAACAATCTATGTTTTGGAGCAAACATAAGGAAAATAATGAATACCCAGTAAACACCACTTTTCTATTATATAAAGGCGGGTTTAGAGGGGTCTTCATTTAACGCACTTGTTAACCTAGTGACCCTTTAACCCTTAGCCTGCTGCATAAATTATTTAAGCTACACCCATTGCTGATCATCAGCTGATCAAATTGTTTTGTTTGATTTTGTTTGATTTGAGGTTTAACGTCCCCATCAACACTGTAAAGGTTATTTTGGAGACGTTGCTTCCAATTATGTGGGACTTTTACCAGACATTGAGATGAAATGACATCTCAAGCCCTGTCGCTCAATGAAACCAACAGGGTTTATAAGCATGGATGGGCCGACTCGCACCGCTTTGCCTGGGCAGGCTTAGATCCTCTAAGCTGTTTACCAGTACTCGTGTGCAGGTCGGTTTCAGCTCTGCGTGGAAGCATCATGCAGCCGCGGATCAAATTGGAACTTAATAATATAGTGTCTTTATTCATATCACAAACTACATGACAAAGAGTGTAGATCCTGATCAGGTGTCTGATCAGAATCTACACTGTAATGGTAGTGATTGTCGTGAACGGCAGGATAAGGGTTAAATGCGGCAGAAAACTGCTTAGCAGATGATGCTAGAAATATTTTAGTCTTAAATATGACTTTGTATCAAGACTTGACATTTCTTGTGAATTTCTGCAAGCAGACAATTTGCATGAAATAACGAGCCCGGTTTTCTCTGGAAAACTAAGAAATTAAAAACAATGGGAAATGATGTACATAGCAGTTATGATAGGTGCTTTATGTTTTAACCCTTAAAACACCGAGACAAACTACATCTGGAAATGTCTCTGCTGCATTTTAAAAATATTTTTTCAAATAGGCAAACAGTGTGGACCCAGATCAGACTGCTCCTAGACGACAAAGCAGGCAACAATTGTCGTGATTGGCATATATTAAATTAACTCTTAAACTGGCAATCACAATGGTCGCAGACATAATTTGTTTTAAATTTTTCTTCCCTTTTTTTCACAGAAATTCAGAATTGACAGTTTGTCTAACAGACACTTCACATGCAATAAGAATTGTCAAGACTCCAGATAAGGTGCTCTTTTCGAAAAGTGCTGATATTTTTTGCTCATTTCTGCATGAAAACATACATTGTCATTGTCATTAGAAGCACCTCAGTGAGATGCTTCTAATGAGTACCCACTACATATATTTTTGTGCAGAAATAAGAAAAATAATTTATGGATACCCCTCTTATCTGGGGCTAAGAATTATGGTACTTTCCAGTGATGGTGTTCTATTTATTCTTTGGTTCTATTCAATCTTTTGCAATGACTAAATATTGGTTTAAAGTGCCAGAAATATCAATAGAACCATACCTAGTTATTACAGGTTTTTGGCCTGCTTAGAAAATTTATAGATTATATGAAAGCAGGCAGAGCTGAAACCCACCACACATGAGTACTGATAAATCGCTTAGAAGGTGTAAGCCTGCCCAGGAAAAGTTGTATGAGTAGGACCGCCCAGGTGTATAAAGCCTATTGGTTTCATTGGGCTTGACATGTCGTTTCATCTCATTATGTCGGGTAAAAGTCCCACAAAATTGGAAGCACTGTCTCCAGTGTTGACGCGGAGGTTAAACCTCAATTAACCCTTATCCTGCTGTTCACAACATCCCCTACCTTTGAAAACAGTGTAGATCCAGATCAGATGGCTTCTTCACCTTCTGAAGAAGACATCTGATCAGGATCTACACTGTTTGACAGTTTGTGAATTTGCAGGAATAGATTAAATCAAGTACCGGTAAACTGATTACGGGTATACCCCCAACATATACAAAGTATGCTATGGGGGTATATAGTTTTCGTCCTGCCGTTTATTCATCTGTCCGTCCATCCGTGCATCTGTTTTTTCCATACGTCCGTCTGTTAACATTTTGGTTAAAGTTTTGTGTCAAAGTTTCTAAAAGATTGTATCTTCTGAACCCTTTGATAGATTTAGTTGATAACATACTGGTCTAAAGATTTCATTGATGCATGTCCCACCCCCCACAGTGACCTTAAGGTCAAGGTCACAGACTTAGGAATTTTACTTTTGGTTAATGTTCGATGACAAAGTTTATAGATGCCTGTATGTTCTAAACTCTAAGACAAATTCAGTTGATACTTGCCTTGATGCTAGATTTCATTGATGCATACCCCAACCTGCTGCTTCAGTAACATTGATGTCCCTACCCCTTCAGTAACTTTTATGCCCTCACTCCCTAGATCCATTTAGACATTTTATGTTTGGTTTAGCTCTTACAAGCACATTTATAGATTCTTATAGCTTCTTGACTTCTTCATTCATATTACATACAAGCTTGAAAGATATATCAGAGTGCGTCCCTGGCTGGGCGGATATGTGACCACTGGTTGCTTTCTCTAGTTGGTTCAAAGTCAGAAATGGGTGTAGCTAACTTAACCCTTATCTTGCTGTTCACGACAACCCCCATCTTTGCAAACAGTGTAGATCCAGATCAGATGGCTTCTGAAGAAGCCATCTGATCAGGATCTACGCTGTTTCGCATTCAGTTTATAAATTTGTAGCAATAAATTACATCAAGTAATTTGATTGGTTGATAGACAGAAATAGGTGTGGCTTAGATGAATATTCAGCAAGAGAAGTTAATTATGCAGCGGGATAAGGGTTAAAACTAAATCAAAACCATGATCCATCATATACTCATGATTATCAAGTAAAATAAATAACCAATTTATGTTGGGAAAGGCCAAAATGAGAACTTGCAACAGTGCAGGCCCGGGATGCAGTGTCTGATCGGGGCCTTCGCTGATTGCAAGAAATTAAATTGTTTGCTTAACCCTTTTTGTAGTAAACAGAATCTTCCTTCTTATATATACCATAAGTATATTTCAAAAATTAGGAATGTCCGGTTCTGTTTTTATGCCCCCGCATCATATGATGCCGGGGGCATATAGTTTTTCGGTTTTCCGTACGTGCGTCCGTGGGTACGTGCGTACGTGCGTCCGAATGTACGAAAGTGTGTACGTACGTAATCCTGTTAGACTCAGGTTAAGGTTTTTGGTCCAGGTAGAACTTGAGCTCATACTTTTCAAACCATGCAATGGATACGGTTTATATTTAGTATGATGATAGATATGGGTCCATAGTTTTATTCAGCAACACCCCCATCCATACCCGTGACCTCAAGGTCAAGGTCACGGACTTTGAAATTTATAACGTTTAAGACCCAGGTTAAGGTATTTGTACCAGGTAGAACTTGAGCTCATATTTTCAATACCATATGATGGATTTGGTTCATTTTTAGTATGATGATAGATATAGGTCTAATGTTTTATTCAGCAGTACCCCCATCCATACCCTTGACCTCAAGGTCAAGGTCATGGACTTAGAAATTTTTAATGTTTAAGACCTAGGTTAAGGTATTTGTACCAGGTAGAACCGGAGCTCATATTTTCCAAACTGTGCATTGAATTTGGTTTATATTCGGTATGATGATACATATAGGTCCAAAGGTTTATTCAGCAGTACCCTCACCCATACCCATGACCTCAAGGTCAAGGTCACAGACTTAGAAAAAATTTAATGTTTAAGACTCGGGTTAAGGTATTTGTACCACATTGAACTTTTATGATTCATTGGTTCATATTTGGTTTGATGATAGATACAGGTCCAAAGTTTTATTCAGTATTACCCCCACTCATGCCTGTGACTTCAAGGTCAAGGCCACAGACATAGAATTTTTCAAATTTAAGTATGTTAATAGCTTACATTTTCCAAACTTTACAATGGATTTGCTTCATACTTGGTATGACAATACATGTAGTTGCAGGTCCAAACTTTCATTGAGCCATACCCCCACCCCGGACCTCAAGGTGAAGGTCACAGACATAGAATTTTTTTATATTATGTATTTTCAGAGTTCATATTTCCTGAACCATATGATGGATTTGCTTCATATTTGGAATGATTATAGATACAGATCAAAAGTTTCATTCAGCCATAACCCCACCCCTGCCCCGTGACCTTAAGGTCAAGGTTGCTGACTTAGAAATGTTTAATGTTAATGTTTGTAAGAGCTCATATTTTCCAAACCATTTGATGTATTGAGTTCCTATTTGGTTATTTTTCAAAGGTTTAATCAGCAATACACAAATCCAATGACCTAATGACCCAAGGACACTTTTCACGCGAGTTATACTGTCCAATGACAGGGGATGAGATAGGCCCCTGGGCGGGGGCATTTGTGTTGTATTGACACATTTCTAGTCTTAAAAATTTATTCGAAAAAATTGGCTGAACTTTTTGCAAACAGCGTAGACCCAGCTCACATGCCGCATTCTGCGGCATCTGAGCTTGGTCTGCGCTGTTTGCACTGCTTTGGGGTTACTGGTACAAAATGTTTTTATGAATTTCTGTGAGTTACCTGACACCCCTCAGTTTTATAATGGACTCCTTCTATAGATTCACATAGTGAGGAAGATTTCATTCACGTGAAAATGTGTTACCGTATTTACCCTAAATATTCAAACACCTCAACTCCATACCATATACTTGTTCTAAAATTTGAACAAGTATAATTTAATGCCCGATGTTGTGTCTTTGAGTGGCAAACTGTGTATGCCCTGATGAGATGTCGCATTTTGCGGCATCTCATCTGGATCTACACTGTTTGCTCAGCCCTGTCTGTCCAAATATGTATGGTTAATAGGGTAATCTTTTTCCTGCTGAACAAGTTGACCACTACCTTTGCAAACAGTGCAGAAGCCATCTGATCAGGATCTACACTGTTTGACATTCAGTTCATGAATAAATTACATCAAGTAATCTGACAAGACGAAAGTCAGAAATTCAGCAGGACAAGAGTTAATTGAGTGAGTGAGTGTTTGAGTTTTACGTCATACAAACTGCTAAGGTCATACAGAGACGGGACCTCGGTTTAAAGACTCATCCGAAAGTCTGGAGAAGCCTGGGATCAATCCTGCAATCGCTGGTTTACAAGGCGACAAGAGCTAACTCTTATCATGCTGATCACAACAACCCCCTATCTTTGGAAACAGTGTAGATCCAGAAGAAGCCATCTGATCAGGATCTACACTGTTTGACATTCAATTTATGGATTTGTAAGAATAAATTACATCAAATAATCTGATTGGTTCAGAGTCAGAAATGGGTGTGGCTAAATTGAATATTCAGCAAGAGAAGGGTTAATTGACCAATCAACTGTTTTCTTACCTACAGATGATATAGACCAGCAGTCCAACACCAGCATCATTCAGGATGAGACGAAACACAGTGACGCTGCTCAAGTTCTTGATAGCTGCTGTCATTTTCTTGGCTGCCGGACCCATTGCCATGAAATTCATATTTGGTGGTCGGCACATGAAGGACATCTATGTTGACGACCCACGAGGAATGCCTGTAGCACCCGGACAAGGTGGACATGTTGTAGAGGTAAGAACAGTGGTCCTCATCACATTATGAACATCGAAAAGTAAAATACACCACAACCTCGTTATAACATGTTTTATTATGCCCCCGCCATTCGAAGAATGGTGGAAAGGGCATATAGCGTTGCCCTTGTCCGTCCCTCTGTTTGTCCGCAGGAACAAATGTATACTTGTGTGTTTAAAATTATGGACACTTACATTAAACTCAATGCGATTTATTCCGTAGACACACAAGTATACATTGTGACTTGTGTGTCAAAAATAGTAACTTGTGTGTCTTTTTTTCCAAGAAATTTCCAGGAAATTTGACACACAAGGGTACTTTGTAGGGATGAAGACACACAAGTAAACATCCGTAAAGACGTGCGTGCGTCCGTCCGTGCGCCCGAAACTTAAACGCAGTCAATAACTTCCTTATTTCTTGATGGATTTTAAAATTACTCGGCAGAAATGTTAACCATCATGAGACAACGTGTCACGTGCAAAACCCAGGTCCGTACCTCCAAGGTCAAGGTCATACTTAGAGGTCAAAGGTAAAAAAAAGGGTCCGAAACTTAAACACAGTCCATAACTTTCTTATTTCTGAATGGATTTTGAAATTACTTTGTAGAAATGTTAACCATCGTGAGACCATGTGTCACATGCAAGCCCAGATCCGTACCTCCAAGGTCAAGGTCATACTTAGAGGTCAAAGGTCCAAAAAATGGTCCGAAACTTAAACGCAGTCAATAACTTTCTTATCTCTGGATGGATTTTGAAATTACTTGGCAGAAATGTTGGCCATCATGAGACAATCTGCCTCACACTAAACCAAGGTCCTTACCTCCAAGGTAAAGGTCATACTTAGAGGTCAAATTTGAAAAAAGGGTCCAAAACATAAACACGGTCAATAACTTTCTATGGATGAATACCAACATTGACATATTTTCAGGCGGGGGCATCCGTGTCCTATGGACGCATTTCTAGTTATGCCCCCGCATCGTATGATGCCGGGGGCATATAGTTTTTTGGTTTTCCGTACGTGCGTCCGTGGGTACGTGCGTACGGTTTCCGAACATACGAAAGTGTGTACGTACGTACGTAATCCTGTTAAAATCAGGTTAAGGTTTTTGTACAAGGTAGAACTTGAGCTCATATTTTCCAAACCATACAATAGATTTGGTTTATATTTAGTATGATGATAGATATAGGTCCAAAGTTTTATTCAGCAATACCCCCACCCATACCCTAGACCTCAAGGTCAAGGTCGTGGACTTTGAAATTTTTAACGTTTAAGACCCAGGTTAAGGTATTTGTACCAGGTAGAACTTGAGCTCATATTTTCCAAACCGTGTAATGAATTTGGTTCATATTCGGTATGATGATAGATATAGGACTGAAGTTTTATTCAGCAATACCCCCACCCATACCCATGACCTCAAGGTCAAGGTCATGGACTTGAAATTTTTAATGTTTAAGACCCAGGTTAAGGTATTTGTACCAGGTAGAACTTGAGCTCATATTTTCATAACCATACAATAGATTTGGTTTATATTTACTATGATGATACATATAGGTCCAATGGTTTATTCAGCAATACCCCCACCCATACCTATGACCTCAAGGTCAAGGTCATAGAATTAGAAAATTTTTAATGTTTAAGACTTTGGTTAAGGTATTTGTACCACCAATTTCAATAAACTTCACACAAATGTTCCTTATAAAAATATCTCGTGCAGGTTCGACTTTTAAGGTCATGGCCTCAAGGTCAAGGTCACAGAGGTTATTTTTAGAAAAACTTTGTCATTGCTCTAGCGCCTACATTTCTTCACTGATTTCAATATAAGTTCACACAAATGTTCCTTATGACAATATCTTGAGCGAGTTCGACTTTCAAGGTCATCACCTCAAGGTCAAGGTCACAGTGGCTATTTTTAGAAAAACTTTGTCATTGCTCTAGCACCTACATTTCTTCACCAATTTCAATATAACTTCATACAAATGTTCCTTATGACAATATCTCAAGCTATTTTGACTTTCAAGTTCAAGGTCACTGTGGCTATTTTTAGAAAAACTTTGTCTTTGCTCTAGCGCTTACATTTCTTGACTAATTTCAATATAACTGCACACAAATGTTCCTTATGACAATATCTCTAGCGAGTGCCACTTTCAAGGTCAAGGTCACTGTGGCTATTATTAGAAAAACTTTGTCACCCCTCTAGCGCTTACATTTCTTCACCGATTTCAAAATAACTTCACACAAATGTTCCTTATGACAATATCTCGAGCAATTTCGACTTTTAACGTCAAGGTCACTATTGGTGGAATGCCGAAACTCACACAGATTGGTATTTGCACCACTTAGAGATTAATGTGCTAAGCGGGGGCATCGGTGTACTTTGGACACATTTCTAGTTATTTATGCATTCATGTTTTTATGCCCCCGCATCGTATGATGCCGGGGGCATAGAGTTTTTCGGTTTTCTGTACGTGCGTCCGTAGGTACGTGCGTACGGTTTCCGAACGTACGAAAGTGTGTACGTACATACGTACGTAATCCTGTTAGACTCAGGTTAAGGTTTTTGTACAAGGTAGAACTTGAGCTCATATTTTCCAAACCATACAATAGATTTGGTTTATATTTAGTATGATGATAGATATAGGTCCAAAGTTTTATTCAGCAATACCCCCACCCATACCCTAGACCTCAAGGTCAAGGTCGTGGACTTTGAAATTTTTAACGTTTAAGACCCAGGTTAAGGTATTTGTACCCGGTAGAACTTGAGCTCATATTTTCCAAACCGTGTAATGAATTTGGTTCATATTCGGTATGATGATAGATATAGGACTGAAGTTTTATTCAGCAATACCCCCACCCATACCCATGACCTCAAGGTCAAGGTCATGGACTTGAAATTTTTAATGTTTAAGACCCAGGTTAAGGTATTTGTACCAGGTAGAACTTGAGCTCATATTTTCATAACCATACAATGGATTTGGTTTATATTTACTATGATGATACATATAGGTCCAATGGTTTATTCAGCAATACCCCCACCCATACCCATGACCTCAAGGTCAAGGTCATAGAATTAGAAAATTTTTAATGTTTAAGACTTTGGTTAAGGTATTTGTACCACCAATTTCAATAAACTTCACACAAATGTTCCTTATAAAAATATCTCGTGCAGGTTCGACTTTTAAGGTCATGGCCTCAAGGTCAAGGTCACAGAGGTTATTTTTAGAAAAACTTTGTCATTGCTCTAGCGCCTACATTTCTTCACCAATTTCAATATAACTTCATACAAATGTTCCTTATGACAATATCTTGAGCGAGTTCGACTTTCAAGGTCATCACCTCAAGGTCAAGGTCACAGTGGCTATTTTTAGAAAAACTTTGTCATTGCTCTAGCGCCTACATTTCTTCACCAATTTCAATATAACTTCATACAAATGTTCCTTATGACAATATCTCAAGCTATTTTGACTTTCAAGTTCATGGTCCACTTAAAGATTAATGTGCTAAGCGGGGGCATCTGTGTACTTTGGACACATTTCTAGTTATAACATGTTTTGGATATAACACGGTTTCAGGATGGATCCCAAAAATGTGTAGTTTATATAGAAAAATGACCATTTATGGTCTTTTTTTCTATATAATCTACACATTTTTGTTTGGATATAACATGGTTGTTTAACTAACATGGTTTCTGCTTTGGACCCCATTAATTGGGTTATTTTTTGGGTCGATTGTGTATCAGTTGACCTAAATTTACTGACTTCAGAAGCCTGCTATTGTCCATGTGACTGGCTGACCCTGTACAAAATCCAGGTACATGTATGTGTAATGTATATTTAAAGCAGCGCCGGTCTTCTCTGTGTGATGTCAGAACACTGTGTAAAACTCTGGACTGGGCTTGTGTACTAGGTCATTGGCAAACTGTTGACCTAGATCAGAAGCTGCATAATGAGGAATCTGATCAGGATCTACACTAAGGCTTAAAATACTGGCATTTCAACACAACAGTAACAGTTCTAGTCTCAGTTCAGGACCATTTTCCATGCTTGTCCATCAGAGTAAGTCTACCTGCCAGTGCTCATTTTTAAATTCAAGATATTTGATTAACCCTTATCTTGCTGTTCACGACAACTCCTATCTTTGCAAACAGTGTAGATCCAGATCAGATGGCTTCTGAAGATGGCTTTCTGTCAAACAGTGTAGATCCTGATCAGATGGCTTCTTCAGAAGCCATCTGATCTGGATCTACACTGTTTGACATTCAGTTTATGAATTTGTAGAAATAAATTACATCAAGTAATTTAATTGGTTGATAGACAGAAATGGGTGTGGCTAAAATGAATATTCAGCAAGAGAAGGGTTAAAAAAGTTACTTAGTGTTTAACCCTTCTCTTGCTGAATATTCATTTTAGCCACACCCAGCTCTGACTTTGAACCAATCAGATTACTTGATGTAATTTTTTCCTGCAAATTCATAAACTGAATGTCAAACAGTGTAGATCCTGATCAGATGGCTTCTTCAGAAGCCATCTGGTCTGGATCTACACTGTTTGCAAAGATAGGGGTTGTCGTGAACAGCAAGATAAGGGTTAAGTGTATGTTTTCCTTCAAAGAAACTTCTTGTTACATCTAGAAAAATGTCTATCTCTGAGAGCTGTATAGGCTACACATTTAAAGGAAGGATTCTGAGCTCAAAGGGGAGCAAATTCCTTTGTTAAAGAGGATCCTGTATGGCATGGAAGGAAATGCATAATCATTTTATATAAGTGATTTTAGCATGGCGAGATATAGGAATTCGAATTTCCATCCGTTCATCCATCCGTTTGTCAAACCAACATTCGCGACCACCCTAGCGTTCCTCCAAATGGTCAAGTTTATTTCTCAAGAACTATTAGAGCTTCATTAGCGATACTTTGTACAAACTTGTATCTAGGGATTGCAAGTTTAATGCAAGCATCCATATTTGACCTTGACCTACATTATATGGTTCACTGACTTTGTGAAAATTTGTGACCACCCTAGCGTTCACCCTAATGGTCAAGTTTATTTCTCAAGAACTATAAGAGCTTCATTAATGATACTTCATACAAACTTGTGTCTGGGGATGGCAACTTACATGCAAGCATCCATATTTCACCTTGACCTACATTTCATGGTTCACTGACTTTGTAAAATATTACGACCAACCTAGCGTTCACCCTAAACGTCAAGTTTATTTCTCAAGAACTATAAGAGCTTCTTTAATGATATTTGGTACAAACTTGAATCTGTGGATGGCAACTTCAATGCAACCATCCAGATTTGACCTTGACCTAAATTTCATGGTTCACTGACTTAGTGAAATATTGCGACCACCCTAGCGTTCACCCTACTGGTCTAGTTAGTTTCTCAAGAACCATAAGAGCTTCATTAATGATACTTGGTACAAACTTATATCTGGGGATGGAAACTTAAATGCAAGCATCCATATTTGACCTTGACCTACATTACATTGTTCACTGACTTTGTAAAATATTGCCACCACCCTAGCGTTCACCCTAATGGTTAAGTTCATTTCTCAAGAATTATTTGAACTTCATTAATGTTACTTAGTACAAGCCTTTTATGCAAGCATCTGTGTTTGATCTTGGCCTAGATGTCATGGTTCGGTGACTTTGTGCCCCCACAGGCGCGACATAGCCTTCGGCGGAATTCTTTTTTTATATACATGTATGTGATTTTAGCATGACGCTATATAGGAGTCCGAATTTCCATCCGTTCATCCATCCGGTTGTCAAACCAACATTCGCGATCACCCTAGCGTTCACCCAAATGGTCAAGTTTACTTCTCAAGAACTATTAGAGCTTTGTACAAACTTGTATCTAGGGATTGCAAGTTCAATGCAAGCATCCATATTTGACCTTGATCTACATTTCATGGTTCACTGTGAAAATTTGTGACCACCCTAGCGCTCACCCAAATGGTCAAGTTTATTTCTCAAGAACTATTAGAGCTTGGTTAATGTTACTTGTAGGGATGCCAACTTTAATGCAAGAATCCATATTTGTCCTTGACCTACATTTCATGGTTCACTGACTTTGTGAAAATTTGTGACCACCCTAGCGTTCACCCAAATGATCAAGTTTATTTCTCAAGAACTATTAGAGCTTGATTAACGGTACAAACTTGTAGTATCTAGGGATGGCAAGTTTAATGCAAGCATCCATATTTGACTTTGTCCTACATCATGGTTCACTGACTTTGTAGAAATTTGTGACCACCCTTGCATTCACCCAAATGGTCAAGTTCATTTTTCAAGAACTATAAGAGCTTCAGTAATAGTTCTTGCTACAAACTTGTATCGAAGGATGGTAAGTTTAATATAAGCATCCATTTTTGACCTTGACCTACATTTTGTGGTTCACTGACTTTGCTATTTATTGACATAATTGTGTCAAACATAGCGTTCACCCAAATGATCAAGTTCATTTCTCAAGAACCATAAGATCTTCCTTAATGATAATTGATACAAACTTGCATCTAGAAATACAGTGATGATGCAAGCCATATTTGACATCGATGTACATTTCATGGTTCACAGACTTTCGATCTATTGGGTTAACCCTAGCGTTTACTCACATGTTTAAATTTATTTCTCAAGAACTAAAAGAGCTTCATTAATGATACTTGGTACAAGCTTGCATCTATGAATGGCAGCTTTTATGCAAGCATCCATTGTTTGACCATGATCTACATCTCATGGTTCATGACTTTGCACTCTTGCCCACAACCCCCCCCCCCCCCCCCCCCACACACACACAGGGGCAACATAGCCTTTGGCAGATTTTTAGCTCACCTGAGCCGAAGGCTCCTGGGGGAACAATTGTGATCAGTCTTTTGTCCGTCGTCATCGTCGTCCGTCCGGATGTCCGTCCAGAATTTCTATAAATGATATCTCCTCCTGAACCACTGAACAGATTTTGACCAAACTTGGCAGAAATGATCTGTGGGTGGTCTTCTCCCAAAGTTGTTCAAAGAATTCCATTCTATGCAGAACTGGTTGCCATGGCAACGATGAACAAAAAGGAGAAAATAAGAAAAAAACCTTTAAAAATCTTATTGTCTGAAACCAGAAGGCCCAGGTCCTTGGTATTTGGTATGAAGCTTCATCTAGGGGACCTCTACCAATATTGTTCAAATTATAGCCCTGGGGCCAATAATGCCCCCGCGCCAGGGCCCACTTGTTTAACATAGGCTTATATAGGGAAACTCTTTAAAAATCTTCTTGTCTGAAACCAGAAGGCCCAGGTCTTTGATATTTGGTATGAAGTTTCATCTAGTGGACCTCTACCAAGGTTGTTCCAATTATAGCCCTAGGGCCAAAAATGCCCCCCGTGCCAGGGCTCACTGGTTTTGTATAGGCTTATATAGGGAAAACCTTTAAAAAATCTTCTTGTCTGAAACCAGAAGGCCCAGGTCTTTGATATTTGGTATGATGGTTCGTCTAGTGGACCTCCACCAAGATTGTTCAAATTTTAGCCCTGGGGCCAAAAAAAAATGCCCCTGTGCTGGGGCCCACTTGTTTTACATAGGCTTATATAGGTAAAATATTTAAAAATCTTCTTGTCTGAAACCAGAAGGCCCAGGTCTTTGATATTTGGTATGAAGCTTTGTCTAGTGGACCTCTACCAAGATTGTTCAAATTATAGCCCTGGGGCCAAAAATGTCCCCTTGCCGGGGCCCACTGGTTTTACATAGACTTATAATGGGGAAAACATTTAAAAATCTTCTTGTCTGAAACCAGAAGGCCCAGGTCTTTGATATTTGGTGTGAAGCTTCATCTAGTGAACCTCTACCAATATTGTTCAAATTATAGCCCTAGGGCCAAAAATGCCCCCACACCAGTGGGCCCACTGGTTTTGTATAGTCTTAGATAGGGAAAACCTTTAAAAGTCTTCTTGTCTGAAACCAGAAGGTCCAGGTCTTTGATATTTGGTATGAAGCTTTGTCTAGTGGACCTCTACCAAGATTTTCAAATTATAGTCCTGGTGCCAAAAATGCCCCTGCGCTGGGGCCCACTGGTTTTACATAGACTTATAATGGGGGGAAACCTTTAAAAATCTTCTTGTCTGAAACCAGAAGGCCCAGGTCTTTGATATTTGGTATGTAGCTTTGTCTAGTTGACCTCTACCAAGATTCTTCAAATTATAGCCCTGGGGCCAATAATGCCCCTGAGCTGGGGCCCATTTGTTTTACATAGGCTTATATAGGGAAAACATTTAAAAATCTTCTTGTCAGAAACCAGAAGGCCCAGGTCTTTAGTATTTGGTATGAAGCTTCGTCAAGTGGATCGATACCAGGATTGTTCAAATTATAGCCCTGGGGCCAAAATGGCCCCGCCCATTGCCCACTGGTTTTACATAGGCTTATGTAGTGAAAACCTTTAAAAATCTTTTTGTCTGAAACCAGAAGGCCCAGGTCTTTGATGTTTGGTATGAAGTTTCAACTCATGAACCTCTACCAAGATTGTTCCAATTATAGCCCTTGGGCCAAAAATGTCTCTGTCCCAGGCTGTACGTAGGCAAATATAGGGAATACCTTTAAAAGTATTCTTGTCTGAAACCAAAAGGCCTAGATCTTGGAGATTTGGTATGACCCTTGCTGCTTCATCTAGTGGACCTCTTCCAAGATTGTTCAAATTCTAGCCATGGAGCCAAAAATGCCCCCCCCCCCCCCCCCCCCCCCCCCCCCCCCCCCCACACACACACACACACACAGGGCCCGCATCTTTTACATAGGCTTATATAGGGAAAACCTTAAAGAATTTTTGTATCTGAAACCAGAAGGCCCAGGCTTTTGATATTTGATATTAAGCTTCATTTAGTGGACCTCTACCAAGATTGTTAAAATTATAGCCCTGAAAATTGTCTCGCCCAAGGACCCACATGTAAATCTCTTAGCTCAGGTGAGCGATATAGGACCATCATGGTCTTCTTGTTTGTTCTTTATTGTAATTTCTCTTTATTGTAAACATTTTGCATTATGCTCAGCATTCTTGGAGTAATAATGGGGTAAGGCCTTTATTACCTATCATACTCCTAACTGAGATTCTTTATGACGGCAAATTCTTTGCAAAGGCACAATAATGGGGAACAAATACTGTCATTATAACGAGGGTTCTCTATATCAATTTTGACTGTTGTTGAAGCTTTAGAATCCAAATATGTTAACCCATTTGGTAACGGAAGCCCTAAAGGGGTAAGTGGCAAACAGTGCGGGCCCAGATCAGACACCGCAGAACGCGGCATCTGATCAGGGCCTACACTGTTTGCTATAAGTTCAGTCATTTTCCAAATCAGTTTTGAAGAAAACACAACCTGACATTAAAGGAGAAAGATTCCATTTGGTACAAAAACGGTTTTGTTTGATTTGAGGTTTAACCTCCCCGTCAACACTTTAAAGGTCATTTTGGAGACGTTGCTTCCAATTTTGTGGGACTTTTACCCGACATTGAGATGAAATGAGATCTCAAGCCCTGCCGCGCCATGAAACCAATAGGGTTTATAAGCAAGGACGGTCCGACTCGCACCGCTTTGCCTGTGCAGGCTTAGATCCTCTAGGCGGTTTACCAGTACTCGTGTACGGTTCGGTTTCAGCTCTGCTTGGAAGCATCATGCAGCCCATCTATTTCTTCAAGCCCCGATGGGCGGGGGCCGACAAAAAGGGTTAATATGTTTTATATGTTATAATTGTAGCAAGAGCAAGAAAGGAAGAAAATAGACTGGCATGATTATAAGGCTATTGCTGAGGATGAACAGAGGAAAGGTAGGTTATTGGTCAGACTATTGTGTGAAAGAAACTGTGGATAGGGTCAGACTAAAGTGTGAATGGAAGTGTATGGTAGCATAGGATCAGACAATTTTAACCCATTGTATGCCTATGTTTAGCTTGGCTGTTTTCGAAGAAAAAAGACGAGGTATAGTCACAGCTCTGGCATCGTCTGCGTCGTCGTGGTGCAAAAACTTGGACATTTTGTAATATCTTTGTCATTACTGAACATATTTACTTGGAACTCGGACTAGTTGTTCATTATGAGAAGGAATAGGTGAGGTAACCCTCAAAATATTTTTGGCACAGTTATGCCCCTTTTTCGACTTTACAAATTTTTGTTGTCTAAAAGTAACTGCAGCTGAGCGTTGGCACCCGCATGCGGTGCTCTTGTTTCATCTTTATTGCATTTTTGACAGAAAATTCTGTTAGCAAATAGTGCAGGCCCTGATCAGACGCCGCGTTCTGCGGCATCTGATCAGGGCCTACACTGTTTGCCAAGGTACCCCTTTAGGGGTTTCCCGCATACAATGGGTTAAGGTGGGAAGGGATATGACCAAAGTGTGGGAGTGGAACTTGGAACCATTACTGCTTTGGAAAAGGGCCACCATGGCCTAGTGGGTATGCATGCTGACTCTTAATCATTAGGTCTCTCACCCCTGTAGGTTCAAGCCTTGCTAAGGTCACATGTGAGATGCCAAGTTCAGCAACAGAATTAAGGTTAGGTGGTTTTTTGTCCACCTCTGATTAATGGTTGTTATGAAATAAGTGAAGTAATCTTGAAAGGGATGTCAAACCAAAACCAAAAGAAAAAAAAAATCAAGAAAAAAACTGCATTGGAATTTCTGAATTTTACTGCTATATCGATTTGTTTGATTGGAGGTTTAATTTCCCTGTCAACACTGCATAGGTCATTTTGGAGATGTTGCTTCCAATTTTGTGGGACTTTTACCCGACATTGAGATGAAATGACATCTCAAGCCCTGTCACCCAATAAAACCAATAGGATTTATAAGCATGGATGGTCCGACTCGCACCGCTTTACCTGAGCAGGCTTACCTAGATCCTCTAAGCGGTTTACCAGTACTCGTGTGCGGTCGGTTTCAACTCTGCGTGGAAGCATCATGCAGCCCATTTATTTCTTCAAGCCCTGATTGGCGGGGGGGGGGGGGGGGGGGGGGGGGGGGCTGCTATATCGATGTTTATGCTGTGCATGTACCTTGAGATAGTGTTTGTTTGCACTGTGTAAAAGGGAGTGAGTTCCTATCCCTTCAAGTATTACAGAAAATTCTAGAGCAGATGACAATCTATAATGTTTTTTTAGGTTCATATGAATTGTCTGTCCATTGGGATTCCCATGCAATGTTGAGCCTTATTTTCCCTGACAAGCAAAAACAAAGTCAATGAAAATGTCATCTAATGGTCATGATAGAGTCTTAATCATTAGGGCTGTCACCGCTGTGGTTCGAGCCTCGTACAGGTCACATGTGACTCACCTAAGTTTGCAACAGAAGGTCAGGGGATTTTCTCTTGATCCTCCCGTTTACGCCCCCCTCTTATTATAGCCCCGCTTTGAAAAAGTGGGGCTATATTGGATTTGCCATGTCCTTCTGTCATTCCGTGATTCCGTTAATTTGTGTTGGCTCCATAACTTTGTATCTGCTAAACATATTTTCATGAAACTTCACAAAAATGTTAAACACCATAAGACAATGTGCAGAGCGAAGGAATTATAACTGTGGATTGCCTACTTTTGGAGTTATTGCCCTTTGAACATTTTCCGTAATTCCGTAATTCCGTGATTCCGTTAATTTGTGTTGGCTCCATAACTTTGTATCTGCTTAACATATTTTCATGAAACTTCACACAAATGTTAAACACCATAAGACAATGTGCAGAGCGAAGGAAATATAACTGTGGATTGCCTACTTTTGGAGTTATTGCCCTTTGAACATTGAAAAATGGCAATTTTAATTGTGTCCGCTTCATAACTCGAAAACCGTTTGAGATATTTTTAGGAAACTTCACACAAATGTTAAGCACTATGAGACGATGTGCAGAGCACAGGAACCATAACTCTGCATTGCTTATTTTTGGAGTTATTGCCCTTTGAACATTGAAAAATGGCAATTTTAACAGTGTCCGCTTCATCACTCGAAAACCGTTTGAGATTATTTCATGAAACTTCACACAAATGTTAAGCACTATGAGACAATGTGCAGAGCGCAAGAACCATAACTCTGGTTTTCGTATTTTCTGTGTGTCTGTCTGTGTGTCTGTCTGTGTCTGTTAACAATTTTCGTGTCCGCTCCATAACTTTAAAACCCATTCACATATTTTCATGAAACTTCACACAAATATTAAACACCATGAGATGGTGTGCAGAGTGCAGGAACCATAACTCTGGATTGCCTAATTTTTGAGTTATTTCCCTTTGAATATTGAAAAATATCAATTTTAGCCGTCTTTGCTCGATAACTCAAAAACCGTTTGAGATAATTTTATGAAACTTCACACAAATGTAAAGCACCATATTACGTGTGCAGAGCGCAGGAACCCAAACTCTGGATTGTCTACTTTTTCAGTTATAGGCTTTTGAATATTAAAAAATGGCAATTTTAACTATGTCTATAACCGTTTCTGATATTTTCATGAAACTTCAAATAAATGAAAAGCACCTTGAGATGATGTGCAGAGTGCAGGAACCATAACTCTGGTTTGCCTACTTTAGGAGTTATTGCCCTTTGAACATTTAAAAAGGCAATTTTGACTGTGTCGGCTCCATAACTCACAAACCATTTGAGATATTTTCATGACACTTCACACAAGTGTAAAGCACCATGAGACAATGTGCAGAGCGCAGGAACCCTGACTCTGATTTGCCTACTTTAGGAGTTATTACCCTTTGAACATTGAAAAATGGAAGATGAAATTTAGTATAAACATGGACATTCTGGTAATGTATCATGCTCATTGAAATGAGGGACAAGGGCTCACAACTCTTAGAGTTTTTCCAGATAATGTAAAATTTTCAACAGTTATTTCTTGTTCATAACTGTTTTCTCTGCAGCTTAAATAACTTTCTTCTCTGACAGCGCTGAAGTGGGGCTATAGTCAGATCCTCTGACAGCTCTAGTTAATGATGGGCTCTAAATAAGTGAAATAATTTTGAAAGGCAGTGAAACCATAACAGAAATAAAGGCTTAGGAGGTTAACCCTTAGGACACAGAGAAAAAACTATATCTGAAAATGTCGTCTGCTTATGTTGCCTGCTGAATATTTTTGCAAACTTTTAAAAACTCTTTTTGCATACAGGCAAACAGTGTGGGCCCAGATCAGACTGCTCCTAGAGGAGCAGTCTGATCTGGGTCCATATTGTTTGCAAAAATATACTTTTAAGGTAACTTGCAGATGGCAAAGCAGCGAATTTGTCGTGATTGGCATTTTATGGGCTAACATTTTTCTTCAATATTGATTTTATACAATCAAAAATGGTATTTGGATAGCTTTCATCTGAATTTGTGTAAATAAATATTAAAAGATGATACAATGGAGGAAATATATCAATATTAATGTCTTTGACATCAAAAACTGAAGTTTTGAAAGAGTATAAGTGAGACTCTAGCAACTTGGAGAAAGGGTCGTTCTTTGATATAAAAAGATTGGGTACAACATAAATGTTATATGACTGACTGCATGCATGGTAGTTAACCCAATCATGGTTGACAACTTTGCTTCCCTCTTTAAATGCACACCGGTGGGTCAGACCTCAGATTCTATGATGGTTCCACCGTAAAGGCCTGAGAATTAGAGAGATCTAATTCAATGTAATGTTGGTTGGTGTCTGATGCTCTGTCTCTGGTCGGGCCCATCTGAGACTTTCGGATGAGTCTTTAAACAGAGGTCCCATCTCCTTATGACCTAAGCTGTTATTGAGACGTAAAACTCAAACACTCACTCACTCGGGGCCCATCTGAGTCTAACGGTTGTTTTTCTTTTGCTCAAGCATTTCAGTGGTTTCTTGCTGTCGAGTCCTCAGCGTTGTTTCATCCCTGTGGTTGTTTGATTTTTGTGTTCACGAGATGTTGCACTGATTAGTTAGGAGGCCTTCATGGGGTCTGAACAAAACATTTGTCTAAATCGCGACGGAAGTAAGGGCGAGGATTGTGGCCACATAAAATCGATTTAGGGGTAAGCCCCACAGTGGAATTCGTTTCGCTGACCGTTCCAAGGCGGTTCTTCTGTTGCAGTTTATTTTTGTTGTGGTTTGTCTTTGGATGTTTGTGTCGCTTATATTATTTTATTTTGGATAGCCAATTGGCCATTTTGTGGGAAAGTAACTGTCCTTTTGGCTTTCCGCTATTGATGTTTCCTTTAGGGTCTGTTGTTTCATGTTTGTGTTTCTTTCCGTTTGGTGTCTCTGATGGGAGCTGTGGGTTAATTGTGTCGATTTCTGATCATGGCCTCCACTTCTGTTTTGTAGTATAAAACAAAAACATCTTTATAACACTGTTTATTATAACATGGTGTTGGATATAACACAGAACACCACAGCCTCTTTATAACTCTATTGTTGGGGTCCAAAGCAGAAACAACTATGTTATAGCCAAACAAAAATGTATGATTATATAGAATATATACATGTACATTTTTTGGACCCATCTTGAAACTGTGTTGTATCGAAAACTGTGTTTAATAAACTGTGTTAAATTGATGTTGTGGTGTATAAGGATGGATATCAAAAATGTGTAGATCATACGAGCCCCGCCAAGTGAATTTGTAACTTCGAGCATTCCGTCATGACAAATTTTAACTGCGCATGCCCAGCCATTCAGAGGGGCCAGGGATATGGCTTTTTGTCTGAAGGTTCCTCTTGATTCACTGCTTGTATGAGCGAGCAGCGAAGGTTCTGGCGAGACTGCGTGGATGCGCAGGCTCGCCTCAACCTTCGCTGCTCGCATAGGCGATAAGTACCAAAATTGCTTGACGGGGCCCATATAGAAAAGAGATCATAGAGGTCATTCTTCTATATAATCTATACATTTTTAGCTCACCTGTATGTGACAGGTGAGCTTTTGTGATCACTTTTCGTCCGTCGTCTGTCGTCAGTGCGTGTGTGCGTAAACTTTTTCTTCAAATGACATCTCCTCCTAAACCACTGATCGGATTTTGACCAAACTTCACAGGAATGATCCTTAGGTGGTCCTCTTTCAAAGTTGTTCAAATGGTTCCTGTCCATTGCACATCTAGGTCACAGGAGCTAAAAATAGATTTTTTAAACGAAAACTTTAAAAATCTTCTCCTCTGAAACCCCAAGGCCCAGGTCTTCGATATTTGGTATGAAGCTTCATCTAGTGGACCTCTACCAAGATTGTTCAAATTATAGCCCTGGGGGCCAAAATGCCCCCGCCCCGGGGGCCTTTGGTTTTACATGGGCTTATATAGGGAAAATCATTAAAAAATCTTCTCTGAAACCACAAGGCCCAGGTCTTTAATATTTGGTGTGAAGCTTTACCTGGTAAACGTCTACTAAGATTGTTCAAATTATAGCCTTGGGGCCAAAAATGCCCCCGCCCCGGGGCCTTTGGTTTTCATAGGCTTATACAGGGAAAATCTTTAAAAATCTTCTTCTCTTAAACCCCAAGGCCCAGATCTTTGATATTTGGTGTGAAGCTTCATCTAGTGGACCTCTTTCAAGATTGTTCAAATTATAGCTCTGGGGGCCTATGGTTTTACATAGGCTTATATAGGGAAAATCATTAAAAAATCTTCTTCTCTGAAACCACAAGGCCCAGGTCTTTAATGTTTGGTGTGAAGCTTTACCTGGTGGACCTTTACTAAGATTGTTCAAATTATAGCCTTTGGGCCAAAAATGCCCCCGCCCCGGGGGCCTTTGGTTTTACATAGGCTTATACAGGGAAAATCTTTAAAAATCTTCTTCTCTGAAACCGCAAAGCCCAGATCTTTGATATTTGGTGTGAAGCTTCATCTAGTGGACCTCTACCAAGATTGTTCAAATTATAGCACTGGGGGCCAAAATGCCCCCACCCCGGGGCCTATGGTTTTACATAGGCTTATATAAGGAAAATCATTAAAAAATCTTCTTCTCTGAAACCACAAGGCCCAGGTCTTTAATATTTGGTGTGAAGCTTTACCTGGTGGACCTTTACTAAGATTGTTCAAATTATAGCCTTGGGGCCAAAAATGCCCCCGCCCCGGGGGCCTTTGATTTTACATAGGCTTATACAGGGAAAATCTTTAAAAATCTTCTTCTCTGAAACCTTAAAGCCCAGATCTTTGGTATTTGGTGTAAAGCTTCATCTAGTTGACCTCTTTCAAGATTGTTCAAATTATAGCCCTGGGGCCGAAAATGCCCCCAGCCCCGGGACCCTTTGGTTTTTCATAGGCTTATATAGGGAAAACCTTTAAAAATCTTCTTGCCTGAAACCAGAAGGCCCAGGTCTTTGATATTTGGTGTGAAGCTTCATCTAGTGGACCATTACCAAGTTTGTTCAAATTATAGCCCTTGGGCCTAGAATGTACTGGAGATACTAATTCTCAGGTGAGCGATTCAGGGCCCTCTGGGCCCTCTTGTTGTATAAGTAAATAGATAATATAGAAAAATAAAGTATAATCTTTTCGTTTTTGTTTTGTTGTTTAACTAACACAGCTTTGTTTTGGAACCCAACAGTGGTGTTATAAGGTTGTAGTGTATGTTATGTTCAAGGGTCTCTTATCACGAAAACATGCCTATATAATTTTGTCCCCTTAAACCCAACTTTTATTTGTAAAACTGGGGTTTACACGGGTATACAAATTTTATATTTCTACTCAAAAACGTGGATTGTTGGTACTCATTAGAACCACCTTTGCAATGCGGTTTTAACGAGTACCACAATCTGTTTTGAGCAAAAATATGGAAAATACAAGAATTCCATCGAGTTCCCACAATCTATGTTTTGAGCAGAAATATGGAAAATATAAGAATTCTATCTGAAAATTTTCATTTTTTGGTGGTAAAACTTTCAACATATTTGAATAGGCATGTTTTCATAATGTGAAAAGAATTTTTACCACATAACACACGAAAATGCATCGTGAGACACTTATTAACAGGGACAGGCAGCAAAGACTCAGGTCATCTTCCATGTCTGGTCTGAGCCTTCATTGTCCGCATGAAGATTCAAATACATACCCAAGCCTTTGTTACCATGTTAACAAGGCCTAACAAGGCCAAAGACTAACGACTTCTTCTCCTTAACCAGTGGATGTATTTTGAAATAGGTTCACAGGAATGTTCCTTGAGGGACCCTCTAGCAAAATTGCTCAAACCGTTCTGCTCAAATGAACAAGATGGCTGCTAGAACTTAAAATAGAAAAAACCTTTAAATACCTCCTCTTTAACCAGTGGATGGATTTCTAAATAAATTCCCAGGAATGTTGTGGACACACAGAAGTGGCCTTACAACCAAAATTGCTCAAACGGTTCTGCTTGGATGAACAAGGTTGTCACCAGAGCTAAAAATAGAAAAACCTTCAAACAACATTTTCTCCTTAACCAGTGGATGGATTTCGAAATAATTTCACAGGAATGTTTGCTGGGTGACCCTCTATTGAAATTGCCCAAACCATTCTGCTGTATTGAAAAAGATGGCCAACAGAGCTAAAAATAGAAAAAAATCTTAACAACTTCTGCTTAACCATTGGATGGAATTCGAAATAATTTCACAGGAATATTTCTTGGGAGACCCCCTACCAAAATTGCTCAAACTGTTCTGCTTGGATGAACAAAATGGCCACCAGAACTAAAAATAGAAAAACCTACCTGAGTCAACCAGAATTGCTCAAACCCTGTACTCCACCATATATTACCTATAATTGCATTAAATTTTGTACAATATGGATCAAGAGAGCGACCCAGGGCCATCATGGCCCTCTTGTTACAAGGCATTATTACTTTCTCAGATACAGTAGGACCAGGTAAAATTAAGACTTTATTCTTCATTTAAATGTATTTAAAAAAATTCAATTCTTATTTCTTTGTGTTTTCTACTTCTAGGGCCCTCTAGCAAGAGACCGTCTTTGGGACTGTTCAAAAGTGGTCTTTAAGACCACTTTTGAACAGTCCCAAATTTGGCCTTATACAGGAATTTTACTGTAAATAATATACCATAAATAAAATTTCAGTTGTAATCCTCCACATCATGAACTAAACCTTTCATTTGCAGGTCATGGTGAGCAAGGAGCAGCACTTATTCTAACAGCAGAGGAAGAAAAGTTGAAAGATGACCTGTACAAAGTGAACGGCTTCAATGCTTTTGCTAGTGACAAGATATCGTTGCAGCGGTCTATCAAAGACATAAGACACCCAGAGTAAGATTTATTAAAATTGTGTTATACAAAAACTCGTTGCAGCGGTCTATCAAAGACATAAGACACCCAGAGTAAGATTTATTAAAATTGTGTTATACAAAAACTCGTTGCAGCGGTCTATCAAAGACATAAGACACCCAGAGTAAGATTTATTAAAATTGTGTTATACAAAAACTCGTTGCAGCGGTCTATCAAAGACATAAGACACCCAGAGTAAGATTTATTAAAATTGTGTTATACAAAAACTCGTTGCAGCGGTCTATCAAAGACATAAGACACCCAGAGTAAGATTTATTAAAATTGTGTTATACAAAAACTCGTTGCAGCGGTCTATCAAAGACATAAGACACCCAGAGTAAGATTTATTAAAATTGTGTTATACAAAAACTCGTTGCAGCGGTCTATCAAAGACATAAGACACCCAGAGTAAGATTTATTTAAATTGTGTTATGCAAAAACTGTAACAAGTATATCAGATCACGAGCATGCAGCACGAGAGATATGTCAGCCATACTTTGATTTATTACATAACAACTCCATTTTTGAGCTGATCCATTTTGATCTGGCACACTAAAATTCACAATAATTTTGTGTTGTTTCTTTTAATTCTCTCTACTTTCCTTTAAGGGGAATGGAAACACCTTCAGGGGAGTCAACTCCTGCAAAAGTATTTTTGTCTCCCATGTCAATAGGGATCAACTCTTAAAGGAAAGAATTGTCAATAGGTGTCAACTCTTAAAGGAAAGAATTGGTCAATAGGGGTCAACTAAGAATTGTCAATAGGGGTCCACTCTTAAAGGAACGAATTGTCAATAGGGGTCAACTCTTAAAGGAAAGAATTTGCTCCTGAGGAGCAAATTCTTTCCTTTAAGAGTAGACCCCATTTTCAGTGGGACAGGGCTTATTGAAAAACGAACAGGAAATCCCGAAAGTTGTCTCCCATTGCAAAAAGGCGGAAAAATCTGCCAGGTGTCCCCATTCCCCTTAATTCTCTCTACCACACCATTTTTGGAAGAAATTGAAAGTAATGCATGCATTTCAATACTTTTGTAGCATTTCTTATTAGCGAAAATGACATTAAACTGTCTAACGACAAAGAATCAACCAGAGACAAAATGGCAGCATTTTGCAGTCTCATCTGGATCTACACTAGGTATCCATATCAATCCACAGGTTTGAAAGTTTAAATGATGTGTAACATCTGTTGCTCCTTCAAGTGTGAAATACCATATTTGCCACAAAAACTTTTCCACTGTCACAGATGGGGCATCTAATTTACCCAATTCTATGATTAGGAAGTAACCATATTTCTTTGTTTGTATTTGATATGATAAAAGATATAGGTCCAGTACCCCTATCCCTGCCTATGACCTTAAAAGCCAAGGTCAATAACTAAGAAAATTCATTTTTGTTGCATCTGCTATTAGCTTGGCACAATAGGAGTCTGTTCAACATTTACAACCACCCTCGCTATCACACCAATGGTCCAGTGTATTTCTCAAGAAATTTAAGAGCTTCATAATAGATACTTTGTACAAACTTGTGTCTAGGTTTGGCAACCCAGATTTGATCTTGACCAATATTTCATGGTTCACTGACTACGTGAACTTTTGCGTCAACCCTAGTGTTCACCTTTATGTTCAAGTTCATTTATGGAGAACTATAGGCGCTTTATTAATGATACTTGGTACAAGCTTGTATGCAGGAATGACAACTTTTATGCAATTTGATCTTGACCTAGATTGCGCCCCCACAGGCGAAACATAGCCTTCGGCGGTATTCTTGTTAATTAAATGCGTGAAGTTACTTCATAAACGAAAATCACTGCATTCAGTGATAAAACTGTATTGAGTTTTGGTCCCTTCCTTCTGCGTTTCATTTACAAATGGGTACTTCACACAGTGATCGACCAATTCTTATGACACTCATAAGTGATTATTTTTGGGATACCATTCAACTTTTAACCCACTGCGCATACATATAATTCAAGTGTGCGTACCATATTTTCTTTCCATTATTAAATGAATGAAACTCCAAACTTATCATAAAAACTATCCACACTTTCCTAAAAACTAAGGAACACTTATAAATCGAAGCATAAAGTAATAAAAAATCACATTAAATTTGCTTCTTTTTCGCGATTTTCTAGACAAACTCGCCTTTAGTACAACCTCTGACCATGTGACTCAAGGGCGCGTCTTCAAGCATTAACACTTGGGATAGCTTCTATTACATAAAGCTGCGTGAAATTAAAAATAAAACCATTCAAAATGCAAAACATGTTGCTTCCTCTTGGACAGAATAGAAGCCTCCGTGGTGTAGTGGTCACGCTACTCGCCTTGTAAACCAGGGGTCGCAGGATCGATCCCGGGCTTCTCCAGACTTTCGGATGAGTCTTTAAACCGAGGTCCCGTCTTCGTATGACCTTAGCTGTTGGTGGGACGTAAAACTCAAACACTCACTCACTCACTTAGACAGAAAAAAAACACGCGACCACATGGTTTCTATGATCAGCTGTTTAAGTAAGGGCTCTGACTGTTAACCCTTTAGCTGTCAAGAAAAACTACATCTGAAAATGTTGTCTGCTTATGTCGTCTGCTGAATCTTCTTGCAAACTTTTTAGAAATGTTTTTTCATACAGGCAAACAGTGTGGACCCGGATCAGACTGCTCCTACAGGAGCAGTCTGAGCTGGATCCACACTGTTTGCAAAAATGACTTTTAAAGTAATCGGCAGACGACAAAGCAGATGTTAATTTCGTGATTGACGTCTTATGGGTTAACAAAGAACAAAATCACAGACAATATGCTAAGTCAGCAGCTCATTCCCAAACAGATGGCAACTGAACTAAACAATTTGGACACATTGAAACAATTAAAAATTGAACATAAAACATAAAAAGACATAAGACATAAAACATAAAAGAAATGAAACTGCATCGAAAGTACTGCCTTTGGATGGCCAGTAATAATTACCTTGGGGTCTAAACTGGTTAACCCATTGCATGCAGGAAACCCCTAAAGGGGTACCTTGGCTAACAGTGCAGGCCCAGATCAGACGCTGCAGAACGCGATGTCTGATCAGGGCCTGCACTATTTGCTAGCAGAATTTTCTGTCAAAAAAAGAATAAAAAGGAAAAAATGGGCCCTGTATGACAAATGGACTTGTCCAACATATAGCAATGGAAGAGTCCACAAGTATACAATGGGTTAATCTGGTTAAAAGTTGTTAAGAGCTCATATTTTCCAAACCATATATATGATTTGGTTTATATTTATATTCAATAATATGATAGATTTTGATCTCGTTATTGGGCCTCCGAGCCTAGTGGATAAGAGGGCTGACTGTTAATCATTAGGTCTCTCTAAGATGTGGTTCGAGCCTGGCTCAGGTCACAAAAAAGTCATGTAAGAAACCAAGTTCTGCAATGGAAGGTCAGTTGGTTTTTCTCCGGGTTCTCCGGTTTTTGCCCACCTGATTAAAGGTAGGCTTGATATGAGTGAAATAATCCTGAAAGGGCCGCAAAACCAAAAAAAAAAAAAAGAAGGTTCTAGTTATACCTTCCACGTCCACCCTGCCAATGACCTTAAGGAAATTTACATCAAAGTTTTAGCTCCCCATATTTTCCAAACTTTAGAATCACAGCAGAAAGTATAAACCAAATCCATGACGTTCAGAACATCATGGATTTGGTTTATATTTTTTTGCTGTGATTCTAATGTTTTTATTCAGCCATACTACCACCCCCTGCCCATGACCTCAAGATCACAGGCTAAAACACATTTCCAGGCAATCTTTTCTGTCTGATGACACCTTGTTTATGGTTGATGATTAGAGAAAGGGAAATTGTCTGTTACTGGCAAATGCAGGGCCCCCAGCCATCAGGGCTTGAAGAAATAGATTGTTGCTTCCATGCAGAGTTGTAACTGACTGCACATGAGTACTGGTAGTCTGTTTACAGGGACATAAAGCCTGTCCATGGAAATTGGTGCAAGTCTGACTTTCCAGTGCATATAAGCCCTATTGGCTTCATTGGGCAGCAGGGCTTGATATGTCATTTCATCTGAATGTCAGGTAAAAGTCCCACAAAATTGGAAAAAACATCTCCAAAATGACCTAAATAGTGCTGGTGGGGACATTAAACCTGAATTCAGACAAACAAAACTGGCAAAAGAATGTGTTCTCTAATAATTTACCATTTAAAGGGACCATGCCTGCCCAGGACAAATGTGATAGGTTTACTGACAGGATCAGTATGACCTTAATAGTGTTGACAGGGGTGTTAAACTGCAAGACAAACAAAACAGAGGAATCATTACATATTAACTTAAAATACTCTTCTGGTCTTGTACACAAGTGGCCATTTCATATGAAATTTATGAAACACATGTAAGATTATGCTTCTCATTCAACCCATATATGACAATGGAATCTCCCTAATCAAACTATTAAATTTGGGGAGGTCCATTTCCAGTTACAGGGGTGCCAGGTTTGTTTTGTTAGTGGTAAGTTTTACAAAAAATGTAGACGTAAAATGTAAATGTAAACTGTTTACTTTCAGCAAACAGTGTAGACCCAGATCAGATGCTGCATTTTGCAGCATCTGATCTGGGTCTTCACTGTTTGCCAGTGTCCCAAAAAAGGGCAGATATGCATATAAGGGTTAATGATTTAAATTGGAATTTATTGCCCTAAAAAAGTTAAAAAAAAAAAAAAAAAACATCAGTAGGACACATAGGATTGTCACAGACAGCATTATGTTAACCCTTATCCCGCTGAATTAGTCTGGCCACACCCGCCGGCCTCGGTAGCTCAGTCGGATGTGCGTCTGACTGGTGATCAGGAGGAAGCAGGTTCAATACCTAGTGGGGTCACCAACATTCTTTCATGGAGATTGATCATGAAATCTTTTCTATGGTCATTCTCTGCCTACCGCTGATTCAAGAAGGGCAGTTGTCAGTTTCTGGGGAAAGAATGTGCACTCACTGCACTGTACTGGTTAACCACTTGTTTATAAGCCTGCCCATGAAAAGTGTAGATAGGTAAACTCACCAGCTAAACAATGACCTAAATAGTGTTGATTGGGCCATTAAAATCCAATACAAACACACAAATAAGCCACACCCATTACTGTTTTTGATTTTGTTTGTTTGATTTGAGGTTAAATGTCCCCATCAACATTGTAAAGGTGATTTTGGAGACTTTGCTTCCAACTTTGTGGGACTTTTACCCGACATTGAGATGAAGTGACATCTCAAGCCCTGTCCCCCAATGAAACCAATAGGGTTTATTAGCATGGACGGTTCCGCCTTGCACCACGGTTCCTGGACAGGCTTAGATCCTCTAAACCGTTTACCAGTACTAGTGTGCGGGCCGGATTCAGCTCTGCGTGGAAGCATCATGCAGCCCATATATTTCTTCAAGCCCCTGTGGGCGGGGGCTTTTCTGTTTTTGAACCAATCAGATTACTTGATGTTATTTATTCCCACAAATTCACAAACTGAATGTCAAACAGGGTAGATCCTGATCAGAAGCCTTCTGAGCTGGATCTACACTGATTGCAAAGGTACGGGTTGTCATGAAAGGCAGGATTTGGGTTAAGTGCAAGTTACCATGTGTTATTACACGTGGTCATATAATTTTTATGACACGACACTATTGTCTAAACACCAGCAATATCATAATGACAAATGAATTTTTAGGATATGATTGGTTTAACCCATTTTGTACCGGAAACCCCTAAAGGGGTACCCCGGCAAACAGTGCAGGCCCAGATCAGACGCCGCAGATCAGGGCCTCCACTGTTTGCTAAAAGTTCAGTCATTTTGCAAATAAATTTTGAAGAAAACACATCCTGACACCCCTAAATTTTGAAATGGACCCCTGCTTTATAAAGAGAGGAAGATTCCATTTGGTACAAAAAGGGTTAATATGCAACAGCTGGTTTTGCAATTCATATGAACAATGATATGGCTGATTAAATATTAATGATAAATTGATCTCTTTTGTGCTCCATAGTTCTGTGAAAAAACCCTTTAACAAATTTACTTGGGTGACAAAAAAGGTATTTTTTGGTATTTTTATTTGTATTGATTGTGATGTAAAATCAGAGTTTGTTTGTTTGTTTTTGCTTTGAGAGCACATGTTGTATGAGCTGTGACAAGCGTGATTGTGTCTTTGAAGATGTCTGCATAACGAAAACACACCTATACAAATACATTGCCAAACCTGTCTTAGTGGCCACCTCTATTAAGCAAGCAACCTGTCTTAAGCAAGCAGGCATTCAGTTCCCGAAAAAGGAAAATGCATTAAAATTCACCTGTGTTAAGCAAGCACCTGCCTTAAGCAAGCACTTTTTGAATATCCCAGAGGTGCTTGCTTAATACAGGTTGGACTGTACATAGCCAAATTTTTTGTCAAAAACTGGAAATTTTAAGATGAAAAATTGTGATATTTTTCATATATCTGCTCAAAAAATAGATTGCGGAGACTCGATAGAACAGCCTCATCAGGTTCTATCGAGTCGCCGCAATCTATGTTTTTGAGAAGAAAAATAATGTTTACCCCCTTAAAGCCCAGTTTTACTATATAAAGTGGGGTTTAAGGGGGTCAAAATAATTAAATAGGCTTGTTTGTGTGATGGCATAGCAGAGACTCAGATCAGTCTTATTACGATGACACACCCATGCGACATAGTGCATCAGATTCTTTTCATATCTCCAAAGTGACTACGCTTCTGGTGAAAATCCATGATATTTTTCTTATTTATACTGTAAACATAGGTTGTGGGTGCTCGTTAGAACCGCCTTGGGTGTGTGTGCTCATTAGAACGGCCTCAATGAGGCGGTTCTAACTAGCACCCACAGCCTATGTCTTGGGTCAGAAATAAGAAAATTATTGTATACCCCCGTAAACCCCAGTTTTCTCTATATATAGTTGGGTTTAGGGTGTATTCATTTCACAGACTTGTTCACGTGATGTGCATGTCTGATATGACTGATCTGGGTCCACACTGTTTGCCTGTATGCCCAAATATGTATAAAAAGTTTGCAAGACAATTCAGCAGATGACATAAACAGATGACATTTTCAGATGCAGTTTTTCTTGACATCTTGAAGTTAAGCAAGCCTCATTTTCACTTCCTGAAAAAAGCAAATGCATTGAAAAGCACCTTTCATTTATAGTGTATTTTGATGCTTTGTTTCATTGTTGTTTTTGGAGTTTAACGGCCCAGTCAACACTAGTAAGGTCATATCAAGCTTTGCAGTTTAACTAATCAGACTTAATGGGTGGGTTTACACACAAGCGATTACTAAGTACATAGCTTATTCTGTCTCCAGAACTGACAACTGCCCGTCTTAAAACAACAGAAGGGAGAAAATGACCATGAAAAACACAATCAATCTCGACGAAAGAATTTTCGCCCCCGCCCATAGGGGCTTGAAGAAATATATGGGCTGCATGATGCTTCCAAACAGAGCTGAATCCGGCCCGCACACTAGTACTGGTAAACCACTTAGAGGATCTAAGCCTGTTCAGGAACCCCGGTGCGAGGCGGACCGTCCATGCTAATAACCCCTATTGGTTTCATTGGGCGACAGGGCTTGAGATGTCATTTCATCTCAATGTCGGGTAAAAGTCCCACAAAATTGGAAGCAACATCTCCAAAATGACCTTTACAGTGTTGACGGAGAGGTTAAACCTCAATTCAAACAAACAAACAAACGAAAGAATTTAGCCGACCGACAAGTATCGAACCACAATCTCCTGATCTCGAGTCAGAAGTACATCCGACTGAGCTTCCAAGACTGGCCTTTTGATGGTTACTTATCGTAAAAATCAGAGAAATTCAGACACCTTGAAGACATGCTGTAATTCTCCTAAAATTTTCACAGATTTGTTTCATGATCCTGAATTGAGTCCTTACAGTGGAGATGGAATGGCAAACAGTGTAGACCCTGATCAGACTGCTCCTTCAGGAGCAGTCTGATCTGGGTCTACACTGTTTGCTTAGGCCTGCCTGTCCCAATACTTAGGATCTATAATACGGTAATACAGGTTGGACTGTTGCAATAGTCGACCCCAGACCCTCATCAGTTCCTAATTCTTATCAGATTTATCCCTATTTCAGCTGTAAACTAAAGAAATACTGGAATAAATTGCCTAACTGTAGTATAGTAGTACCGTTCCACAATGAACACTGGACCACGTTACTCCGACTAACATATAGTGTAGTGAATAGAGCGCCTAAAGAATTACTACACGAGGTGATTCTCGTCGACGACTTCAGCACCAAAAGTAAGTCTATTTTTATGCCCCCGCATCATATGATGCCGGGGGCATATAGTTTTTATCCTAAAATTTTCGTACTGGTAAATATTGGGACAGATGTCATATAGCTTTACATAAGGACGAGTTAAAAGGAGTTTCTTATTTTGTCATAAAAAGCCTGTGTTGTGGGTACTTGTTAAAATTGGCTCATTGAGGCAATTCTAACAAGTACCCACAAGGTAGGTTTCTGATTTCTTTTAACATTACGAAAACACGTCTATACAAATACATTGCCACCTTTATCGCCGAAAATATGAAAATTTTATGATGAAAAATTGTAATATTTTTCTTATTTCTGCTCAAAAAATAGATTGTGGGCACTTGTTAGAATCGAGGCAGTTCTAACGAGTACCCACAATCTATATTTTAGAGCAGAAATGAGAAAAATAAGGTATACCCCCTTTAAACCCCAGTTTTACTATATAAAAGTGGGGTTCAAGGGGGTCAAACTTATATAGGCGTGTTTTCGTGATGAAAAAAACAATGTTGTGGGTGCCCTTTTTGTTGAAAAAATCCCAAACAAAAACTTGAGTACTTGTTAGAATCGCCTTATTGAGGCAATTCTAACAAGTTCCCACAACATTTGTGTTCATTTTAAGGACTTGTTCACGTGATGAGGGAATGTTGTGTGTCCTGTCTTTGTCCACAAAAAATTGTGTATTTCAGTGGTTTGAGGTGCAGTAGGTGCAGACAGGTAAACAGGGTTTCAGCATCATGAGTTACTGCCTTATGGTGGGGTCTGGTTTTTCAAAACTAACTATTTTGTTTATTACAATTACAATTTCGAACATTTAGGATGGCAAATATGTTAGTTTATACAAATTTATTTTAGTTTGATTGCGATGAAAGCTATAAGCTTATTGAATCACTCTCGAACACACATTCCGGGTGTTTACACGTGCGCGCGAAAGAGGCAGCGGCTTTTACACCACTGCTACCCATTTACACCTGGGTAGTGCGGAGCAGTGTCATTACGTGTCTTGCCCAAGGACACACCTCCATACCGGTGGCCGGTTCGAATGCACAACCTCTCGATCATAAGTCGAACGCGTTAACCACTGCCCTATCGAGGCTGACTAAATATGTTAGTATTTCTGCTGAAAAAAATGTCAGTACTGTAATTACTACACGTATTCGGACATCTTGAAATTTCTTTTTTTTGTCTGAATATTTACGAAGTAACCTTTCTAAATGTTGAAGTATGACTGACTACTTACAAAATTCAACCAGAAACAATTTTTGAACACTGATGGTTTACACATTTTTGTGGCCGAACCAATTGGTCGGCAAACTATTGTGGATAAAGTTGAGAGGCTGGGGATCTCATATTGCCAAACCAAGTTGTTGGTAATCAAAATACACCTAAATAAATGAACATTTTTCTAGACAATCTATACATTATTAGCTCGGCCGACAAGGTATTGTCATAGCTCTGGCGTCGTCGTCGTGCAAAAACTTGGACATTTTCGTTTGCGTCTTCGTCCAAAAACTTGGACATTTTGTAATATCTCTGTCATTACTGAACATATTTACTTGAAACTAGGACTAGTCGTTCATTATGAAAAGGGGCTGCCACAGAGCTTTAGCACCCACATGCGGTGCTCTTGTTGCTTAAATATAACATGGCCGTTTCTACTTTGGATCTCAGTGTTACATTTAGGTTGGGGTGTACATGTGTTTTGTTTTTAAAAGATTAGTCACTGTATTACCATATACAGTAAAATTACGCTATTAAGACCACCTAAAATTAATTAATGCTTTGTGCTTTCTACACACTATGTATTCTGGTCAGGGACCACCTTTGGGACTGTTCAAAAGTGGTCTTAAAGACCTCTTTTGAACAGTCCCAAAGGTGGTCTTAAAGACCACTTTTGAACAGTCCCAACGGTGGTCTTAATACAGGAATTTTACTGTATATTATATTTTTTTTCAGAATTTCTTAAAGATGAGCTGGACAAGTATATGGCTGAACACTTTGATAATGTGAAGGTTGTTCATGCGGACAAGAGAGAAGGATTGATCCGAACAAGACTTTTAGGAGCCAAACATGCTACAGGAGATGTGTTACTGTTTCTAGATTCACATGTGGAAGCCAATATTAATTACTTACCACCATTATTAGGTACGTCTAGGGGTAGCTTTGGTGAGGTGGAGGTTTTATAGTTGCTGTTACATGTGGAAATGTGTTGGTGAATATGTTTACTCAACAAAGTCTCGCATCTCTGCACTTCTCACCGGCCCCGATAGCTCAGTTGGTAGAGTGTCCACTCCGGGGAATGGGAGGTCACAGGTTCGATCCCGGGCCGCGACATACCAAAGTCGTTAAAAAGGGTACTAGCTGCTCCTCGCTTGGCACTCAGATTTATGGGGTAGAGCTAGGACTGGTCGACCCAGTGTCAGGATAATGTGACTGGGTGTGGTATCATGTAATGTGTCTGGGACATGATACTTCAGTGAGGCAGCACTATAAAAGTGAGCATTGAGCTCCCTGTCGCAACCAGACACCGTCGTGATATGACTGAAAAATTGTTGAAAGCGACGTTACACCCGAATTCACACACACACACACACACACACACACTGCACCTCTCAGAATACTGTCTTCCAGGACCCAATCGTTCAAAACTTACAATGTTGTTAGCCAATTTGTCCTTAAAATATGACAAGAATTCTAATATTTTTGCTGGCAAAAATGTGAGTAATTTTTCCGATTTCAAAAGTTACTCACATTTTTCCAGCAAAAATAAGAGTATTAGGCATTGTACTTTCTAGAACAGTTAACAGTTAAACCATGGACAAGGTTGTCAACATTTAAGACGCGGAGAACTACAATATCTGAAAATGTCGTCTGCTTATGTCATCTGCTGAATGTTTTTGCAAACTTTTTAAAAACATGTTTGCATACAGACAAACTGTGTGGACCCAGATCAGACTGCTCCTGGAGCAGTCTGATCTGGGCCCACACTGTTTGCAAAAAATATTTTTAAGTTAACCAGCAGATGGCAAAGGGGACGACAATTGTTGTGATTGGCATTTTTTATGGATTGAGCTGATGATGCTTTGAACAACTTGACCCTTAGCCCCCGCCTATAGCGGCTTGAAGAAATATATGGGCTGCATGATGCTTCCACGCAGAGTTGAATCCGGCCCACACACTAGTACTGGTAAACAGCTTAAAGGATCTAAGCCTGTCCAGGAACCGCAGTGCGAGGCGGACCGTCCATGCTAATAAACCCTATTGGTTTCATTGGGCGACAGGGCTTGAGATGTCATAGCATCTCAATGTCGGGTAAAAGTCCCACAAAATTGGAAGCAACGTCTCCAAAATGACCTTTACAGTGTTGACGGGGACGTTAAACCTCAAATCAAACAAACAAACAAACAACTTGACCCAGGTCTTTATGAACAACCTTTGAATTAACAGGCACCCATATAGCACATATCAAAGACTGATCAGACTGTGTGGATGTATATAGGCTAATCTAAGTCTTCACTGGATGCACAATTGTCATGTCTGAAGACACTCACCTGTCACAACCTTTATATCTTTCAGCGTGTCTATTATCCTGCTGATACTCCTGGAAATTGGGATAAGGAGTCTTTTTTTGTCACACCTGCTAGTGGCAGGGTGCGATATAGGTGTCTGCTTTTCTGTCCATTTGTACATCCATCCATCTGTTTATCTATTTGTCTGTCCATCTGTTAACATGTACGTCGAAGTTCAACATTTATGTCAAAGTTTGCATTAAAATCAACTACAAAGCTGATCAACCATCAAAACTTGCATGAAACATCTCCCTGACCTGACTTGGTAGGCACCATAATCTGGTGACCTTAACCTGTATTTAGCAGTTAACAATTTATTATGACCTAAATAGTGTTGACAGGGATGTTAAACCCCAAACAAATAAACAAACTGGATTTGCCATGCCCTTCCATCATTCTGTCACTCCGAGACTCCGTGCTTCGTGATTCGGTAACTGTGTAAATAAAATGCATTTTGCTTAATAATTTTTATGTTTGTAGACCAACTTTGATGAAACTTATGCTACACTTGGTCTCTAAGGTAAGGAACATGTAATAGCGGAATAATGGCCAAGGGCAAGTAACTCTTGGAGTTATGTCCCATGTTAGGTTTTCAAATTGTGCCATTCATGCGAACCTTTGTGACAGATTTCTCAGGAACTATGAAAGCTAGAAAGCTGAAAGTTTGTATAAACAGTAACAATGACTGGGTGTATTGTGTGTACAAGAATAAGAATCAGCAGTTTATAACTCTTTGAGTTATGTCCCTTGATATGTTCTCAAAGTTTGCCATTCTTGAAATTTTTCTTGTCAGATTTCTAGAAAGCTGAAAGTTTGTATAAACATAGTCAATGACTAGCTGTATCCTTTGTACTTAATTAGGAGTGTAACGATGCATCGGACTATCGATGCATTGCGATAGGCACTGGGCCGATAGTACTGCATCGATGGTTAAAGTAAACACCGATGACTATCGCCGATAGTGTTTTGAACTATCGATAGTTTCGATAGTTTTCTATATCAGAGAATTCCCGAAGTTGTTTTCATTCTTGTACCCGGTCAAGCGTCAAACTGTATATTGTCCTAATTATAATCCAATAATCTCCTGTGTCAGTGGGGGTCATCAGCTGCTTGTCGCGAGATAAAGGTAATGAAATTACAGCCGAATCGTGATTTGGCGGTAGCCTACAAGTACACGGTGTTTATGCATGCTATTTCTTATGCATTACCCGCTTTACACCCAATGTCGTAATAAGTCAGCACGCTGAAAATTCCTTCACTTTACTGGTAAATTTACAGCTTTCTGAAGCACATTTCAACAGTAAACACTTTCATGTTTCCTTTCCTTTCGAAATAATTAACACGGACGCCCACGCATATTTTGATTACGCTAATATGCAAGCTGTCTGTTAGCCAGTGATATGAAAAAGCGATAATTAGTGCGTGTTTACACAACGGTATTTATTTTCAAAGGGTGCCGCCCAAATTAGCACGTGAAGCATGGGGAGTCTGCACATGTCACTACCGCTTCAAAAGGTGCAAAAATTATTCTGGTTGATTATTTAGAGGATTCTTATTTTGTCAATAGCAGACATCAAAGGAAATGAAATACGTGTCGTCTTGCAAATGAGCATCCAGACATGTTTATAAAGCCGAGGATGATGATGATGATTTCGTGTTTGTGGGTCATAAGCTATAAAGCCGAGGAATTAATTTTAAATCTTGGGCACCGTGTATTAAAAAATATACACATGGAAATACCGCACTAGAAAACAATTATTACAACTTCAACCTCATTATGACACAGAACTCTGGCCGGTCCAATAAACGCATTGTGTTAGTTAACCGAATAGTGTTATAAACGCCGACCGTATTTGTCACGGACCAGTCTATTCTACTATCACACTGTAAACACAAGCCTACGGCACTATCGAAAAGTCTATATAATATTCCGCATGACAGGGTGTGAAAATAAGGTCAAGTTATGTCTTTAATTTGAGTTTATCCTTCAATCATAAAATATAATCCACAATCAATGTGAAAAGGATTTATTCGCTTCTAAGACGATTAGCTATATCTAAAGGTTTTTTTTATTTTTTTTTTTTTTTTTTGTTTTACGACCCTTTCAAGATTATTTCACTCATATCGAGCCGATCGTTAATCAGAGGTGGGCGAAAACCGGAGTACCCGGAGAAAAACCACCTGACCTTCCGTTGCAGAACTTGGCGTCTCACATGTGACCCGAGCGAGGCTCGAACCACAGCGGTGAGAGACCTAATGGTCAAGAGTCAGCGCTCTTAACCACTAGGCCACGGAGGCCCGTCAAATATATCTAAAGGTATATGTATGCGTAATAAAAACGGACTATTCTACTGTCTCGTGGATGGTTATGTTTTGGCGCCAAATAGCATATGCTTGGCGGGAAAAGTCGAACGCTTTAATTTGTATGAACACGTCTGTATGCTGTTGTTGTTGATTGACACGGAGCTTCCGGGGATAAGTCGGGAGTTTTTCCGGGGTTAAGTCGGGAGCAGGTGCGCAGTTTTCTATCCACCTCTATTCACAACCGTTTAGCTATCGAAAAAAAAAATTACGAGTTCAAAACAACTTTTTTCATGAAAGAAATATGCCCCAATCAAATAAAATAATGACATTAAACACATGTGGGGTTGGATGACGTCATTTACCGATCGCTAGCAGAAAAATGGTAGCGGTGGTTTGTGGACGGTGGATTTTATGGCGATTTGGATGTTTGACTTGAACTTGCTTGTAGGGCGGGTGTGAAAGTTTGGGCTCGTTTTGGATGGATGAGTCCTCGTCTTATAACTGGATCATATTATAAGCTAAGCTGCAATCTTTATTCTTTTTTCTCGCCAAGCTTACAATTTTGATCTTTTGTGTATATCGGCTGCAGCTCGTGTTAATCATGCGTGTCAAGCTAAATGACTTTCGTACATAAACCATAGTGCAGTTTATATTTTACTTTTTGTCCTTTGAGATCAGCGTGAATATTCTGAGAAATCAGAAACAAGTTATTGGTTTAGACTCATATTCTAGACAGGTTTTTAATTATTTGGACCCCATTTTGATTTATATCAGTCGTTGAATCGACTGCCTATTCGAAATTCGCAAAATTGCAGTATGTTTCCTCTGGCTTTCTTTGCCATATCATTACAGGGTCACTGATGAGGCTTTATTAGCCGAAACTACGTAGTATGACCCATCTTCTTTCTTATGAATGTTTTCATTTCTCTTAAAGGAACTCATTTTTGATTTTTATTTATATAATTGTATCTTTAATTACTAATTGGATTAGCTATTATGAATTTATGACATGTCTGCAATTAACTTGAGAAAGGGCCGTTATTGGCCGTGATAACTACAGTACTTTCTACGTAATACCGCACTTAAAGTCAGAGAAAAATAAAGTTATTGTGCTTAAAACTTGACAGAAACCTTGGATTATATTTATAAATATTTGTTGGGGAAAATTTGGGGTCCCAATTTATTATATTCTGATCAAGGAACTGATGGTACATTCTCACTGTGATTTGATACATGTACTTGGCAACTTCTATTAAAATGAGTCTCCAGGAGGATTTACACTTGAAGGAAAAAAGATGCTCCTGGGGAGCTGTTTCCTCTTGTAGTGGCAGGCAGAAAAGCGAACAGGAGTATACAATAGTTGTCCCTCTGTGTAAATTATCTTGTTTATTTTTTTATGCAGATAATACATACAGAAAAACAGTTGAAGGTTTGAATAGTTTTTATTTTCTTCTAAAACAAGAAATATCTTTCAGGCAATAGTATCGCAATAGTATTGCAATAGTAGACAGCAATAGTAATAGTATCGCAATGGTTCTTCCTGCAATGTCAATACTATCGCAATAGTCATTTTCTGACTATCGTTACATCCCTATACTTAATAGGGACCAAGGTTCCATAACGCTGGGAGTTATATCCCTTTGTAGGTTTTTAAAAAATAAAAATACATTTTGTCCAACAACTTTTATGTTTGTGGTCCTACCTCAATGAAAGTTATATCACACTTAGTCTCTAAAATAAGGAAATAAGGAAGGTGTAATGGCAACACAGTTGCCAAGGGCCCATGTCTCATGGGGTTACCCATTTAAGTAGGTTTTCAAATTTTGCTATTCTTGACAGATTTCTCGGGAACTCTGCAAGTTATAAAGCTGTAAGATCATATAAACATGGAAAATGACTGGATGTATTGTGTAAAGCAGAATAAGAGTTATGTCCCTTAGTAGGTTTTTCAAAAACTTGAAGTGCATTTAACTGAACAACTTTTATTTTTGTTGTCCTATTCTATGAAATTTTATCTATTCTCAGGAACTGTAAGGGTTACAAAGTTCAACTTTTGCCGTGATTGATCAGTTTCTGGCCAAAGAATGTGCACTACACTGGTTAACCGCTTAGTATAAGCCTGCCCAGGAAAAGTGTGCATAGGTAAACTGACCAGCTCAAAAATGACCTAATTTTTGTTGACTGGGCTGTTTAAACTCAAATACAAACAAACAATACAAAGTTCAAACCTGGTACACACATGAACAGTGAGTTGATGAATTGTGTATACAGCAATTAGGGCTTTTGGCCAAGAACTCATGAAATTAAATCACTTGATGAGTTCTATGTTGCCATGTATCATGTCCAACAAGGATATTTGCTGGTAAGCATGAATTCAAAATATTGAAAAGAAGAAGTGAAGGCAATGATCAGGAATCCATACAATTAACCCACAGTTCCCATCAGAGACACCAAAGGGAAAGAAACACAAACATGAAACAACTAGACCCTAATGGAAACATCAAAAGTGGAAAGCCAAAAGGACATTTATTTTCCCATAAAATGGCAAATTGGCTATCCAAAACAAAATAATTTAAACCATACACACACTCAAAGACAAAGCATACAAAAATAAACCGCGACAGAAGAACCGCCTTGGAACATTCAGTGAAACGAATGCCACTAGGAGGCTTAAATCAATTTTACGTGGCCACTTTCCTCGCCCTTACTTCCGTCGCAATTTAGACAAATAATTTGTTCAGTCCGTATGAAGGCCACCTGACTCATCAGTGCAATATCTCTGTGAACACAAAAATCAAACAACCACAGAGATGAAACAACGGCGAGGACTCAACGCCAAGAAACCACCAAAATGCTGGAGAAAAAGAAGACCAACAGTTAGACTCCGATGGACCCGACCAGAAACAGAGCACCAGGCACCAACGAACATTACATAAAAGTAGATACTCTCTAGTTCTCAGTAAGCCTTTACGCTGGAACCGTCATAGAATCTGAGGCCTGACCCGCCCGCATGCAATAAATGAGGGAAGCAAAGTTGTGAACCGTGATTGGGTTAACTACCATGCATGCATCTTTTTATATTGAAGAATGATTTTACGAAATTGGGTGCTGAAGTCATTGCATTTATATATTTTTATGAATTTATATATTAAGTCACCATAAAATTAGGGTTCCGATACACCTTGTTTCAGAAGAGTCCAACATTGAATTTTGAAATTAAATTGGAATGACGTCTATAAGATTTGAAAAGGCTTTTCGTAGTTTATGATACCAATAACCTGATTATGAAGTTTAGCAGTTAACAATTTTTAGCTCACCAGAGCCGAAGGCTCCGGGGAGCTTATAGGATAGGCAGTTGTCCGCAGTCGTCGTCTGTGTCTGCGTCGTATGTCCGTCGTCAACACTTTCAAACGACTTCTCCTCTGAAGCCACTGGGCCGATTGGGCCCAAATTTTATATGTAGCATCCTTGGGCGGGGGGATTGAAAGTTTGTGTTTTTTATGAAAATCAGCTCATTAATTTGGTTGCTATGGCAACTTAGAGTTCCCATAGACTTATAATGGGGAAAATTGAAAAATGGCATTTACTGCCAAGCCTCTGCAGATATTTTGACAAAACTTCCATAAAAATGTTCCTTAGACAATCTACTCTCTGCCATAGAAATTTAGGGCTGCTGCTCATTTGTATTGGTTGCCATGGAAACCAAAATGTAAAAAATAGAAAAAAAAAAATACTTAAAAAATCATCTACTCAGAAACCGTATGCTCTATGAGGCTGAGAGTTTATGGAAAAATTCACCATATTTGCCTTTACAGGTTTTGTGTTTCTTTATGAAATTTGGCTCTTTAGTTTGGTTGCTATGGCAACTTAGATTTTCCATAGACTTATAATGGGGAAAATTGAAAAATGGCATTAACTACAAAGCCTTTGCAGATATTTTGACAAAACTTTCATAGAAATGTTCCTTTAGTAAACTTCTCTCAGCAATATGCTTTTATGTCAACTTGTGGGTCCTGTAGGTTGTGCCAGCGCCATGCCCCGCCCCCTCCACTTCATAAAATGCCTTATATCTCAGAAACCTTACAGCACGCCACCCCTAAACCATATATATTCTTGTTCCTTATGATAAGACACATTAAGTGACACCAACCTGAGGGTTCCCCCGGATGTGCAGGGGACATGCCCCACCCCCTCCCTTTCATTAAATGCCATTTATCTCAGAAACCATTCAGATCCCCACCCCTAAACCGTATATATTCTTGTTTCTTATGATAAGACGCACTCAATGACAGCAACCTGGGGGTCCCTCGGGATGTGCCTGAGCCATGCCCCACCCCCTCCATTTCATAAACGGCCCAATATACCAGAAACCCTACAGATCCCCACCTCTAAACCATATATATTCTCGTTCCTTATGATAATTCGCATTCAGTGACACCAACCTGGGGGACACCCAGGATGTGCCGGGGCCATGCCCAACCCCCTCCACTTCATAAAAGGCCAAATATTCCAGAAACCTTACAAATCCCCACCCCTAAACCATATATATTCTTGTTCCTTATGATAAGATGCATTAAGTGACACCAACTTGGGGGTTCCACCAGATGTGCCGGGGACATGCCCCACCCCTCCACTTCATAAAATGCCATTTATCACAGAAACCATTCAGATCCCCACCCCTTGACCATATATATTCTTGTTCCTAATGATAAGACACACTCAATGACACCAACCTGGGGGTCCCCCGGGATGTGCCAGGGCCATGCCCCATCCCCTCCACTTCATAAAAGGCCAAATATTCCAAAAACATTTCAGATCCCCACCCCTAAACCATATATATTCTTGTTCCTTATGATAGGACACATTCAGTGACACCAACCTAGGAGTCACCCAGGGCATGCCCGGGCCATGCTGCACCCCTCAACTTCACAAAAGACCATATATCTGAGAAACTGTTCAGAGCCTTTCCCCTAAACCATAATATATTCTTGTTCCTTATGATAAGACGCAATCAGTGACACCAGTATGAGGGACGCCTGTGGTGCCACCGACCATGTCCCACCCCTTTACTTCATTAAAAGCCATATATCTCAGAAACTGTTCAGATCCCCACCCCTTAACCATATATATTCTATTCTTCTTTCTTATGATAAGTCCCCACTTCATAATAGGCCATATAACTCAGAAACCATTCAAATCCCCACCCCATAATCACATTTATTCTTGTTCATTTTTATTAGATACATTCAGTCACCCCCATCTTGTGGTGGGGGGGGGGGGTCCGCAGGGGCCATTTCTCTCCCATGCGCTTCATAAAAGGGCCTCGTATCTCAGAAACCATTCAGCGTTCAGTGACAGCAATCTTGGGCTTTTCTGGGATCCACCATGCCCGAATCCCTCCACTGCTTAAAAAGCCTTACATCTCAGGAGCCATACATATCCCCATTGCTAAACCATAATGTCTCTGTTCCTTTTGATAAGATGCATTTAGTGACACCAATCAGGGCTCCATTGGGTTCATGCCCCACCCTCTCTACTTTATAAAACACCTAATATTTCAGATACTGTCCACGAGTGCTCATTTGGGTATGGGTTTTGTTTGGGAGACTTTATAATTGGTAGATTAAAATCATATCCTGTTAAAATACAATGTCATGGGCAGTGCCCACCTGAGGTCTGGTTTATGAAATTTGGCTCTTTGATTTGTTTGCTATGGCAAGTTAAGAATTTCCATCGGCTTATAAATGGGAAAAAAATGAAAAATGGCATTTATGCCTTTCAAGATATTTTGTCAAACTTACATAGAAATGTTCCTTTAATAATGTTCTTTTAGGCCTATTAGTTGCCACAGATTGGAAATTGTCAATTGTCATTTGTTGTCCTGCAACAACACATTCAAGCGACATCAGACCTCTGAAGCCACTAAGCTGATTTGGTCCAAATTCTATCTGTAGTATCCTTGGGCGCAGTGCTTTCATGGTTAATTAAAATACATTGCTGCCAGTGGGCAGTGCCCCCTGAGCTCTGGTGAGCATAGTGGCCAATGGGCCTCTTGTTTTACAAGTGTTGAAGTCAATTACATGACTAGACAATCTGGCAAATTGAATAAATTGCGAAATATAAACACCATAGGATGCTGCACCAGGAAGGACAGCCAAGAAAGGACACTGAGGTTTTTCTTTTCTATTGGTCCTGCAGTGGGGCTATAGTCAGATCCTCTGACAGTTGTAGTTTGTCCAAGGCCATGTCATTTTACCCCAAGTGTCTGAAGTAGATTTCAACCTTGTGATTAGAAAAGATGTTGCATTTTCAATTCAAAAGGTGTATGTCAAATAGTGCAGGGGCCAGTTGTTCAAAACTAACAACGTATCGTTAAAACTTCGATCAATTATTATGGCAAATATATTCAATTTTTTTCTGAAAAAATGGGAGCAGCTTTTGCATATGCAAAATCTGCTCACATTTTTTCAGCAAAAATACCAAAATTTTAGATATTGTACTTGCTAGAACACTTAACAATATGACCACTAACGAGCTCGTTAAGCTAACGATGCTTTGAACAACTGGCCCCAGATCTTGATGAGACAGCTTGTTTTGAGTCATCTCATCTGGATCTACACTGCCATATTTGTACAAGGCTACAGGATAGAAAGGATTAACAAAAGTTTCTAATGGTCAAAATGGTAACTGCTCTAGCTAGTAATATCAAATAGAGAGGCACACCACAACCTCATTATAACACTGTTTGTTATAACACAGTTTTGGATAAAACACCTTTTCAGTGTGAATCCCACAAATGTATAGATTATGTAGAAAAATGACTATAAATGGTCATTTTTCTATATAATCTATACATTTGCATTTGGATATAACACGGTTGTTTAACTAGCACGGTTTCTGCTTTGGGCCACAACATCAGTGTTATAAAGAGGTTTGGGTGTATTTTGCTAAAATGAGAGTAGCTTTTAGTGAAAATGTGTGAGAAAAATTGCAGAATCTGCTGACATTTTTTTTTTCAGAAAAAAAAAAATAGGTGTTTGTGTGCTGTTTTGAATGTTTGAAGTGTAAACACAACTTCAACAGCTTTGTTAGTTTTGAACAACTGGGGCCAGTTGTTCAAAACTAACAGTGTCATTAGTTATCATATCCTTAAAACTTTGATCATTTAATGTGGCAAATATGTTTTTATTTTTCGCTGAAAAAATGTGAATAGGATTCAAAAGCTGCTCAAATTTTTTCAGTAAAAATATCCCTCTATTAGATATTGTGGTTAGCAGAACAGTTAACATTTTGACCACTAACAAGCTCGTTAAGCTAACAATGCTTTGAATAACTGGGCACTGGAGTTTGCTTTTGGTCATTGATACAAAGAGATTATAGTAATATATAGATACCTTTGACTGTATTGACAGGCAGTTCTGTTTGTAGCATGTCAACAAGTCTGTTGAATGGATACCCCTGTAAACCACACTTTATATAGAAAAACCTGCAGTATTGTTTTGCTTCTTTCTGCTCCAAGACAAATATGGTGGGTGAGACGGTTACAACTGCCTCAGTGAGATGATTCCAGCCATCAATGACAACCTATGTTTTGAGTATAAAAAAATACATCACCACAAATTTTCATCCAAAAAATAATTTGTTTTGGAGATTAGAAAGAATGCACCATGTCACGTAGATGTGTTGTCATATTTTTTTCTTTACAGACCCTATAGCAGATGACTACAGAACAGTGGTGTGTCCCTTTATTGATGTGATAGACTTTGAAAATTTCAACTACCGGGCACAGGATGAGGGAGCTAGGGGAGCGTTTGATTGGGAATTCTTTTATAAGCGGTTACCATTATTACCTCAGGATCTGGCTCACCCAGCTGAACCCTTCAAGTAAGTTGGTTTAAACAATATTTATTTGAAAAATTAATTACCAAGACATAGAGGATTTTACATGAGTGGTCATTTCATATGAAATTTATGAAACGAGCCTTCAACGAGTTTAATAAATTTCGTATGAAATGACCACGAGGAAGGCTCGTTTCATAAATTTCATGTGAAATGACCACAAGTGTAAGATTCTGTTTATCATATGAACACTTTAAATTGGATTTTATCACCTTAAAATTTGACCATGTTTCCACAAAAAATGCATGGTTGACCTGTACCTGCACGTTAATAAAAAATCCGTTGATGATGATGATGACATGGACGTCGCCATGACGTTACGTAATCCCGCAAAAGTGTTATTACAAGTACGATTTTTTATTACATTACATTTATTACGATATCCACTGCTTATCAATGACATCATATGATATTTAGAGATTATCACATGGGGTTTTGGTTATTGCCTGCAGTATCAACCAGAGACCCCATTATCAGCCAGAGAGCTTTAGCTCGAGGGCTGATAATGGTCGAGGGTATAACAGGGTTTCAAGATGGATCCCAAAAATGTATAGATTATATGACACAGTTTCAAAATGGATCCCAAAAATGTATAGATTATATAACACAGTTTCAAAACGGATCCCAAAAATGTATAGATTATGTAGAAAAATGACCATAAATGGTCATTTTTCTGTATAATCTATACATTTTTGTTTGGATATAACACTGTGGTTTAACTAACAAGGTTTCTGCTTTGGAACCTAACAATAGTGTTATAAAGAGGTTGCAGTGTACATACATAAGCAAAATGAGACAGGATCTGCCGGTAAGCAAGGTACATATATGAAAGTCATTTCCTGAAAGTAAGTTGTCATTTGGCTGTGCCATGATTTTTTTTTTTCTCATTGGGTATCATTATTTTATACCAGAAGTGTTGCTACACCTTCAACACCATGGTGATCCAAAGGTGGCCACTATAAATGTTACACCCTGTTTATACTTTTGTGAACTGATATCCTCTGAAAATGAATATAATCTAATTGAAAGATTTGCTCCCCAAGAGCAAATGGATTCCTCTGAGAATAGACAGCTCTCAGAATAAACCTTGTATGTATGCCTGGCTGGTGATCTGAATGCCTGCTGGGTTGGCTACATTCTTTCATGGAGATTGATCATAAAATCTTTTCTTCAGTCATTCTTTCCCTTTTACAGATTCAACAATTTCTGTCAAAAAAATGTACACTGTATTGCTTAACCACTTCTGTATAAGCTTGCCTAGGGAAAGTGAGGTGAGGTAAAATGACTGGCTTGATATGACCTAAATAGTGTTGACTGAGCTGATAAACTCAAAACAAACACACAAACTCTGAGACTAGGCTGACTCAGGTAGTACTGACAAAACCATTTTTGGGTTGATTGTTTGTCAATCCAGCCAAAGTTACTAAGCAGAGAAGCTCTTCAGTGTTGGTCAATGTGACTATTACTGATTTGAAGAAAACCCAGGTAATTTAGAGATAATAGCTCTTATCGCTGTGATGTTGGAGTGTTGCGTTGGAGGGTTATCAATAAAATCTGGACTGGAATTAATTGTTGGGTTTGGCAAAGAGTGTATACCAAGATTAGATGCTGCAGTGTGCAGTATCTGGTCAGGGTCTACAATGTTTACTTACACTATAATAATTGAAGGGTTAACCCATTTTGTACCAGAAACCCCAGAATGGGTACCCTAACAAAGAGTTCAGGCCCAGTTCAGAAGCACAGAACATGGTGTCTGATCAGGGCCTACACTGTTTGCAAAAAGTTCAGCTGTTTTCCAAATAAATTTTAAGGACAGCACAACCTGACACCCCTAAATTTCGAAATGGACTCCTGCTATATATAAGGAGGAAGATTCCATTAGGTACAAAAAAGGGTTAAACAGATCAGTCTAAGTCCCCATTCAGGACCATTTTTCTAGCATAATCTCGGAGACAATGACCCACAAGTGCCCTCAGTTTTTAGCTCACCAGAGCCGAAGGCTCCGGGGGAGCTTATAGGATAGGCAGTTGTCCGTCGTCGTCTGCGTCGTCGTGTGACGTCAACACTTTTAAACGACATCTCCTCTGAAGCCGCTAGGCCCATTGGGCCCAAATTTCATCTGTAGCATCCTTGGGTTGGGGGATTGAAAGTTTGTGTTTTTTATGAAATTCGGCTTATTAGTTTGGTTGCTATGGCAACTTAGGTTTCCATAGACTTATAATGGGGAAAATTGAAAAATGGCATTTACTGCTAAGCCGCTGCAGATATTTTGACAAAACTTTCATAGAAATATTCCTTAGGCAATCTACTATCTGCCATATGATTTTAGGCCTACTGCTCATTTGTATTGGTTGCCATGGAAACCAAAATGAAAAAAATAGAAAAAAAAAATACTTAAAAAATCATCTCCTCAGAAACCGTATGCTCTATGAGGCTGAGAGTTTATGGAAATATTCACCATATTTGCCTTTACAGGTTTTGTGTTTTTTATGAAATTCGGCTCTTTAGTTTGGTTGCTATGGCAACTTAGATTTTCCATAGACTTATAATGGGGAAAATTGAAAAATGGCATTAACTACAAAGCCTTTGCAGATATTTTGACAAAACTTTAATAGAAATGTTCCTTTAGCAAACTTCTCTCAGCCATATGCTTTTATGTCAACCTGGGGGTCCAGTAGGTTGTGCCGGGGCCATGCGCCGCCCCCCAGTACTTCATAAAATGCCTTATATCTCAGAAACCTTACAGATCCCCACCCCTAAACCATATATATTCTTGTTTCTATTGATAAGACGCATTCATTGACACCAACCTGGAGGTCCTCCGGGATGCGCCAAGGCCATGCCCCACCCCCTCCACTTCATAAAAGGCCCAATATCTCGGAAACCATTCTGATCCCCAACCCCTGAACCCTATATACTCTTGTTCCTTATGATAAGACCCATTCAGTGACATGAAACTGGGGGTCCCCCGGGATGCGCCGGGGCCATGTCCCGCCCCTCCATTTCATAAAAGGCCCAATATCTCGGAAACCTTACAGATCCCCACCCCTAAACCATATATATTCTTGCTCCTTATGATAAGACACATTCATTGACCCCAAATTGGGGGTCTTCCGGGATGCGCCGGAGCCATGCCCCACCCCTTCACTTCACAAAAGGCCATATATCTCAGAAACTGTTCAGATCCCTACCCCTAAACCATATAATTATGTTCTTGTTCATTATGATGAGACACATTCAGTGACACCAACCTGGGGGTCCCCAGGGATGTGCTGGGGCCATGCCCCACCCCCTCCATTTCATAATATCACAATATCTCGGAAACCTTACAGATCTCCACCCTTCAACCATATATATTCTTGTACCTTATGATAAGACACATTCATTGACACCAACCTGGGGGTCTCCCTGGGCCTTGCCCCACCCCTGCACTTCACAAAATGCCTTTTATCTCAGAAACTGTTCAGAGCCCCACCCCTAAACCATATATATTCATCTTCCTTATGATAAGGCACATTCATTAACACCAGCTTGTGAGTCCCCGGGGCATGCCCGGGCCTTGCTCCACTGCTTGACTTCATTAAAAGCCACATATCTCAGAAATAGTTCAGATCCCCACCCCTAAACCATATATATTCTTGTTCCTTATGATAAGACTCATTCAGTCACACCAACTTGGGGGTCTCTTTGTGCTGAGGCAATGTGCCCCGCCCTTCCACTTCATAAAAGGCCATATATTTCAGAAACCATTCAAATCCCCACCCCATATTCATATATGTTCTTGTTCCTTATTATTAGCACACCTACTGTAGGGGTGTCCGCAGGGGCCAGTCCTCTCCTTTCCACTTCATGAAAGGATATCTTGGATACTGTTCAGATTCCCACCCCTAAACCATATATATACTTGGTCCTTATGATAAGACACATTTAGGGACAACAATCTTGGGCTTTCCTGGGAATGACAGGGCATGCTCCAACCCCTCCACTTATATCTCCAGCCATGCAGATCCCCACTGCTAAACCATATATATTCTTGTTCTTTGTGATAAGACACATTTAGTGACACCAACCAGGGCTCCATTGGGTCCATGCCCCACCCCCTCTACTTCATTAAAGGCCTAATGTTTCATATACTGAGTCCACATGGGTGCTCATTTGGATATGGGGGTTCATTTGGCAGATTAAAATGATATCATGTTAAAATACATGGCTGCAATTGGGCAGTGCCCACCTGAGCTCTGGTGAGCATAGTGGCCCATGGGCCTCTTGTTTGATTGAAAGAGTTGCTGCTCTTGACAGTGTCCTCTTTCTCTTTAAGGGGAATGGGAACACCTTCAGGGCAGGCAACTGCTGCAAAAGTGTTTTTGTCTCCCATGTCAATAGGAGTCAACTCTTAAAGGAAAGAATTTGCTCCTCAGGAGCAAATTCTTTCTTTTAAGAGTTGACCCCTTTATCAGTGGGACAGGGCTTATAGAAAAGTGAACAGGAAGTCCCGAAAGTTGTCTCCTTCTGAAAAATTTGCGAAAAAAATCTGCCAGGTGTTCCCATTCCCCTTTAATGTGTTCACAGATTCTTCTCTTTTTGTTAACAGTAGCCCAGTAATGGCTGGAGGACTATTTGCTATCAGCAGGAAGTGGTTCTGGGAGCTTGGAGGTTATGATCCTGGGCTTGATATCTGGGGAGGAGAACAATATGAACTGTCTTTTAAGGTAAAATAAATCAGGCAGAAGAACCGCAGTGTTTGCAAAGTCGTAGAAAAGAAAAGGGTTTTGTATTAGCCCTAAACATTAGGACACCTCAACTTCTTAACCATGTTACTAAAAGTTTAACGAGTACAATTGACTGCCAAATGTTGTGTCTAAAAGCAGCTGGATGAGGATGAAAGAGTGGAGATCCTGATGAGATGCTGCATTGTCATCTGGGTTTACACTGTTTGTTCAGGCCTGTCTGTCTGAATACATACGGTAAATATGGTTGATGCAAAATCTATAAGCCTCGCTAGGGTCACATGTGAGACGCCAAGTTCGGCAATGGAAGGTCAGGTGGTTTTTCTCCGGGTAGTCTGGTTTTCGCCCACCTCTGATTAACGTTTGGCTCGGTATGAGTGAAATAATCTTGAAAGGGCCGTAAAACAACCCCCCCCCCAAAAAAAAAAAAAAAATCTATAAGATTATAATTTAATTATGTTTTTGGCTCACCTGAGCACGAAGTGCTCATGGTGAGCTATTGTGATCGGTCAATGTCCGTCGTGCGTCGTGTGTCGTGCGGCGTCAACAATTTGCTTTAAATGCTAACTCCTCCTAAACCCTTAAGCCAATTTCAATAAAACTTCATAGGAATATTGCTGAGGCGACCCTCTACAAAAATGGCTAAAATTGTGCCGCTCCGCTGAACAAGATGACCGCCAGACCTAAAAATAGAAAAATCTTTAAACGACAACTTCTCCTGTATTCAAACTTTATAGGAATTTTGCTTAGGTGACCCTCTACCAAAATAGCTAAAACATTTCCGCTCCGGTGAACAAAATGGCCGCCAGATCTAAAAAAAAAAATTCTTTAAACTACAACTCCTCCTGTACCCTTTGGCCAAATTTATTCAAACTTCATAGGAATGTTGCTTAGGTGACCTTATACTAAAATAGCTAAAACGGTATTGCTCTGATGAGCAAAATGGCCGCCATAGCTAAAAATAGAAAAACATCGTAAATTTGCTTCAAACACAAACTCCTCCTCAACCCATAGGCCAATTTGATTCAAACTTCACAGGAATGTTGCCCATATGACTCCCTACCAAAATAGCTAGAATCATTATGCTCTGACAAACAAGATGTTCACCAGAGCTAAAAATAGAAAAAAATCTTTAAATGACAATTCCTCCTGTACCCAATTTTATTCAAACTTCATAGGAATGATGCTTAGGTGACCATCTACCAAAATAGTTGAAAAGATTCTGCTCTGATGAGCAAAATGGCCGCCATAGCTAAAAATAGAAAAACATCGTAAATTTGCTTCAAACACGAACTCCTCCTTAACCCTTAGGCCAATTTGATTCAAACTTCACAGGAATGTTATGTAGGTGATTCCCTAAAGAAATAGCTAAAATCATTCCGCTCTGACTAACAAGATGGCCGCCAGAGGTAAAAAATAGAAAAAATCTTCAAACGACTACTCCTCCTTTACCCTTTGGCCAATTTCATTCAAACTTCATAGGAATGTTGCTTAGATGACCCAGTACCAAAATGGCTAAAACGTTTTCGCTCTGATGAGCAAAATGGCCGCCATAGCTAAAAACAGAAAAACTTTGTAAATTTACGTCAAAATGCGAACTCCTCCTCAACCCTTGGGCCAATTTGATTCAAACTTCACAGGAATGTTAGTTAGGTGACTCCCTACCAAAATAGCTAAAATCGTTCAATGCTGCGAACAAGATGGCCGCCAGAGCTAAAAATAGAAAAAAATCTTCAAACGACAACTCCTTACCCCTTGGGTCAATATGATTCAAACTTCACAGGACTATTATGTGGTTGACTCCCTACCAAAATAGCTACCAATTAAATCAGTTATGATGTTTAAGTTGTCTGTGGTGGGGAAGAACTAGGCCGGCCCAGTACTGCCCCACCCCCAATCTCCAAATTCTATTTAGATTTGAGCTCCAAACATTCTTTGCTTAGTATATCTTTTTAGTTTATTCCAATTTTTGTCTTAAATAGTGAAGAAAATTTATCACAAGAATTTTTTGTAAACAGAAAAATCGGGGGTAGGGAAGAAATGGGCTGTCCCAGTTCTTCCCCACCCCCAGTCTCCAAATTCTAATTAGATTTGAGCTCCACACATTTGTTGCTTATTATATCTTTTTAGTTTATACCAATTTATGTCTTAAAAAGTGAAGAAAATTTATCACAAGAATTTTTTGTAAACAGAAAACTCTGGGGTGGGGAAGAAACGGGCCGGCCAAGTTCTTCCCCACCCCCAGTCTCCAAATTCTATTTATATTTGAGCGCCAAATATTTGTTGCGTACTATATCTGTTTAGTTTATACCAACTTTTGTCTTAAAAAGCGAAGAAAATTCATCACAAGAATTTTTTGTAAACAGAAAGCTCTGGGGTGGGGAAGAAACGGGCCGGCCCAGTTCTTCCCCACCCCCAGTCTCCAAGTTCTATTTAGATTTGAGCTCCAAACATTTGTTGCATATTACATCTTTTTAGTTTATACCATTTTTTTTCATAAAAAGCAAAGGAAATTTATCACAAGAATTATTAGTAGACAGAAAATTCTGGGGTGGGGAAGAAACGGGCCGGCCCAGTTCTTCCCCACCCCCCACTCCAAATTCTATTTAGATTTGAGCGTCAAACATTTGTGGCTTATTATATCTGTTTAGTTAATACTAATTTATGTCTTAAAGAGCAAAGAAAATTCATCAAAGATGCTTGAATTGGGATGCATGTTTTATTGCATCTCCATGAATGGTGTAGCATAGAGCCAATTTTGTCATTCAAACTAAAAGGACTCAGAACTTATTCAGAATGGTCTCTTTTCTCATTTATAACAAATTGTGAGCTGAAAATTAATCGTTGACTATGGTTCTGAAAAAAATTCAGGTGGGGAAGAAACTGACCGGGTGGGGAAGAAACTGACTAGTCCGTTTCTTCCCCCGGGGAAGAAACGGGCCGGCCCAGTTCTTCCCCCGGGGAAGAAACGGGCCGGCCCAGTTCTTCCCCGGGGAAGAACCGGGCCGGGGGAAGAAACTGACCGTTACACCGCTCTGGCTAACAAGATGGCCATCAGAGCTAAAAACAGAAAAATTCTTCAAACGACAATTCCTCCTTACCCCTTGGGCCAATTTGATTCAAACTTCACAGGAATATTATGTCGTTGACCCTCCACCATATTAGCTAAAATGATCCCACTCCGATGAACAAAATGGCCACCAGAGCTAAAAATAGAAAAACATTGTAAATTTGCTTCAAACTTCACAGGAATGTTGCCCAGGTGACTCCCTACCAAAATAGTTAAAATCATTCAATTCTGATAAACAAGATGGCCACCAGGGCTAAAAATAGAAAAAAACTTCAAATGGCAACTCCTTCTGTACCCTTGGGCCAATTACATTCAAACTTCATGGGAATGTTGCTTAGAAGACTCTCTACCAAAATAGCTAAAATGGTCTCGCTCCGATGAACAATATGGCCGCCAGAGCTAAAAATAGAAAAACATTGTAAATTTGCTTCAAATGCGAACTCTTCCTAAACCCTTGGGTCAATTTGATTCAAGCTTCAAAGGAATGTTGCCTAGGTGACACCCTATCAAAATAGCTAAGATCGTTCCACTCTGATCAACAAGATGGCCACCAGAGCTAAAAATAGAATGTACAAGAGACAGTGACATTCAGGTGAGCGAATCTGGGCCCTCTTGTTATCTGAAATAGTATCAGAATAATTGATAGGATAGTTTTAAAAGCGACTATTCATAAGACTTTTTGCCAAACATATTTGAAAGGAACATAGACAAATCTTTTGGATCTTAAAAATACTGTTATAAAGTGTTTTTGGTGTTAAAGAAAACACAAAATTAATAATTCTATGGATTGGATTTTTAATGATATTATAAACTCAAAGCAGACTCTTTGGTGCAATGGTTACACTACTTATCTCATAGACCAGTAGTTGTAAGTTTGATTCTGAGCTTCTTAAGATTTCTGGACGAGTCTTTAAAAGTAGGTCCCATCTTCATATGATCTTACTTGTTGATGTGACTTAAAACTCAAACACAAACATGTAAATTCAAACATTCTCTGGCAAATGTTTGTGCCCAGGTCAATTAAATACTGTTGCAGAATATAACAGAAATTGATAGTTACTTGAAGTTTGTGTGAAAAGTTACATAAATACATGTAAAATATTCTACTTTGTAATCAGCTGGCATGTGGCCCAGTTCTGCATCTGAAGGTCAGGGCCCAAATCTTTAAAGCATTGTTTGCTTAACGAACTCCCTAGAGATCTAGGGCCAGTTGTTCAAAACTAACAATGTCGTTAGTTAAGGTATTGTTAAAACTTTGGTCATTTAATATGGGAAATATGCTAATATTTTTGCTGAAAAATTGTGAGCAGCTTTTGCATCTGCAAAAGCTGCTCATATGTTTTCAGCAAAAATACTTTTGTATTAAATATTGTACTTACTAGAACAGTTAACACTTTGACTTCCCATTTCATTAAGCATACAATGCTTTGAGCAACTGGGGGGAGATTGTTAAAATAGTGTTTAGCAAATATGGTATCAGATATAGTGCTAGTTTTGCTGAAAATATATCACAGTGCCAAAGTTACTCCCAGAAATATGAGATATTTGCCATACCAAATGGTCGAAGTATTAACATAATGTTAACTAACAACATACTTAGCTTTAAAATACCAGGGGCCAATTGTTCAAAATTAACAGTGTCATTAGATAATATATAATTTAAAATTTGATCTTTCAATATGGCAGATATGCAAATATATTTGCTGAAATAATGTATTAAGGTACTTTTGCATTTTGCAAAAGTTACTTGCATTCTTTCTTACAGTGAACTTGCTAAAATACAGTCGAACTTCGATGGGTCGAACTCGGTAGGCTCGAACACCACGTTTGGGTCGAACTGACTTTTCAGTCCTGGCAAAATCCCTATTCATTTCAACTAAACATGCCACTCTTGGCTCGAACCACGATGGCTCGAACCCTCGAACTCTAAGCCTGGTCCCCAGAGTGCATTTTCTATGTAAAATCCCACCGATGGCTCGCACTAATTACCTTTTTAAAAATTCCAATTTTATCTATCAAGTCACGCAGGCGCGTGATCAGTATCATGATACGGACCAAAAATACGGCTCATCATTCACTCTTAAATTATGACTGATAAATGTACCCGAAGGCACCAAAATCGCCGCAGCTATGATAAAAAACATAGTACACAAAGCTGGATCTTGCCGAGTTGGACTCCAATGGCTCGAACTACCGATGGCTCGAATTTTTAGCTCACCTGTCACGTAGTGACAAGGTGAGCTTTTGGGATCACTTTTTGTCCGTCGTGCGTCCGTGCGTGCGTGCGTCCGTCCGTAAACTTTTTCTTCAAACGACATCTCCTCCTAAACCACTGATCGGATTTTGACCAAACTTCACAGGAATGATCCTTGGGTGGTCCCCTTTCAAAGTTGTTCAAATGGTTCCGGTCCGTTGCACATATAGGTCACAGTAGCCAAAAATAGATTTTTTTCACCGAAAACTTAAAAAATCTTCTTCTCTGAAACCGCAAGGCCCAGGTCTTTGATATTTGGTATGAAGCTTCATCTAGTGGACCCCTACCAAGATTGTTCAAATTATAGTGCTGGGGCTAAAAATGCCCCCGCACCGGGGCCCTTTGGTTTTACATGGGCTTATATAGGGAAAATCTTTAAAAATCTTCTTCTCTGAAACCACAAGGCCCAGGTCTTTGATATTTGGTATGAAGCTTCATCTAGTGGACCCCTACCAAGATTGTTCAAATTATAGTGCTGGGGCCAAAAATGCCCCCCCCCCCCCCCCCCCCCCCCCCCCCCATCGGGGCCCTTTGGTTTTACATGGGCGTATATAGGATAAAACTTTAAAAATCTTCTTTTATGAAACCGCAAGGCCCAGGTCTTTGATATTTGGTATGAAGCTTCATCTAGTGGACTTCTACCAAGATTGTTCAAATTATAGTGCTGGAGCTAAAAATGCCCCCGCACAGGGGCCCTTTGGTTTTACATGGGCTTATATAGGGAAAATCTTGAAAAATCTTCTTCTCTGAAACCGCAAGGCCCAGGTCTTTGATATTTGGTATGAAGCTTCATCTAGTGGACCCCTACCAAGATTGTTCAAATTATAGTGCTGGGGCCAAAAATGCTCCTGCAACGGGGCCCTTTTGTTTTACATAGGTTTATATAGGGAAAATCTTTAAAAATCTTCTTCTCTGAAACTGCAAGGCCCAGGTCTTTGACATTTGGTATGAAGCTTCATCTTGTGGACCTCTACCAAGATTGTTCAAATTTATAGCCCTGGGGCCAAAAATGCCCCCGCTCTGGGGCCCTTTGGTTTTACATAGACTTATATAGAGAAAATCTTGAAAAATCTTCTTCTCTGATACCACAGGGCTTAGGTCTTTGATATTTGTTATGAAGCTTCAGCTAGTGGACCTCTATATAGATTGTTCAAATTATAGCCCTGAGACCAAAAATGCCCCCGCCATGTGGCCCTTTGGTTTTACATAGACTTATATAGGGAAAATCTTCAAAAATCTTCTTCTCTGAAACCACAAGGCTTAGGTCTTTGATGTTTGTTATGAAGCTTCAGCTAGTGGACCTGTACCAAGATTGTTCAAATTATAGCCCTGGGGGCCAAAAATGCCCCCGCTCCGAGGCCCTTCGGTTTTACATAGACTAAAATTGGGAAAATCTTGTTTTACATAGACTTCTATATGCAGGGTAAACCTTCAAAATCTTCTTCTCTGAAACCACAAAGCCCAGGTCTTTCATATTCGATATGAAGCTTCATCTTGTGGACCTCTACCAAGATTGTTCAAATCATAGCCCTGGGGCCAAAATTGACCCTGCCCGGGGCCCACTTGTTATACATTGGATCAGGTGAGCGAACCAGGGCCCTCTGGGCCCTCTTGTTTTCGGTGGTCCCGGCGAGTTCGAGCCATCGAAGTTCGACTGTAGTTATATTTTTACCATTAATGGGTTCGTTAAACTAATAAGGGTTTGAACAACTAGGCCCATGTCTTTTTAGCTGGCCTGGACGAAGTCAAGGAAGAGCTATTGCACATTCCCCAGGGTTGGTGTTGCCGTCAGCATCCACTTTTACTTTAAAGTTTATAAGAGCTCACATTTTCCAAAACATATGCTAGATTTAGCACATGTTTGGTATGATGATAGATATAGGTCCAAGGTTTTATTCACCAATAGCCACACCCATTCCCATGACCTCAGGGTCATGGTCATGGACTTAAGATTTTTATGTCAAGGATTTTCAGAAATCTTTATGTTAAAGTTTTTTAACTGCTCATATTTTCCAAACCACACAGGGAATTTGGTTCATATTTTTTGGTATGATGATAGATATAGGTCCAAAGTTTATTAGGCATTACCGCCACCTATGTCCATGGCCCAAAAGGCACTTTCCCAGGCAAGCTGTGCTGTCTGATGGCAGCTCTTGTTTCTGGTACTCTGTCTTTTGCCCATTTCTGATTAATGAGTGGCTCAATATAAGAAAAATAATCTAGAAAGGGCCATAAAACTCAAAATAAAACTTTTCTTCCAGCTGTGGCAGTGTGGTGGTAAGATGGTGGATGCTCCCTGCTCTAGAATAGGTCATATTTACAGAAAATTTGCACCTTTCCCAAATCCAGGGGTGGGTGACTTCGTAGGAAGGGTAAGTACTTGATATATTTTTAATACAAAAAGCATCAAAGTTGTCTCCTGAAACAGAGGTTTTTGATGATGTCCTTGTGATGCGCAATTAATTTTTCTGTTCTTACCTGTTAAAGAGAAGTTAATTAAACAGCATCATGTAACAAGACTGTGAAATGAATACTCTTATACACTCCATGTTAAGGGGAAGGGGAACACCTTCAGGGAGGCAACTCCTGCAAAAATATTTTTATCTCCCATGTCAATAGGGGTCAACTCTTAAAGGAAAGAATTTGCTCCTCAGGAGCAAATTCTTTCCTTTAAGAGTTGACCCCTTTTTCAGTTGGACAGGGCTTATAGAAAAGTGAACAGGAAGTTCCGAAAGTTATCTCCCTTTGAAAAATGGGGGAAACATCTGCCAGGTGTTCCCATTCCCCTCAGTAGAGAAAAATGCAGTTTGCAAGGGTATGCATTAAGAATGATGGAACTGCCTCAGTGAGGCGGATTTTAACCCTTGTCCTGCTGAGCCCGGATATGTCTTATCTTTCAAACAATGCAGATCCTGGCCCCGAGGTTATAAAACTTTTTTCATGCTCAACTCAACTGAGCATGAAATTTGTGCTGCTAATAAAAATTGAAACACTAATAAGTTGAATGATTTTTCTTTCTCAGGCAGCAGAGAATGTTATTTGTCCTGCTCATAATTTTTAAAATGCCAATAATTGTTGGCATTTTAAAATTAGTGAGCAGGACACATTTCATGCCCAAGTGAGTTGAGCATGAAACAGTTTTATAACCTCGGGGCCAGATCAGATGGCTTCTGAAGAAGCCATCTGATCAGGATCTTCATTGTTTGTCATTCAGTTTATGAAATTGTTGCAATAATTTGGATCAAGTAATCTGATTGGTTGATAATCAGTAGTGGGTGCGGTATATTTAAATATTCAGCAGAACAAGGGTTAATACCTTTCACAATCTAGGTTTGAAACAGAAACGACAATACTTCCACAAAATTTCATCAGAAAACTGTCATTTTTGCTACACGTTATGTACCATTATTTCACATAAAGGAAATAATGGTACTTAATGTGTAGCAAAAATGACATTTCTCTGATATTTTCACATAAAGGAATGGCCCCCGCCCATCGGGGCTTGAAGAAATAGATGGGCTGCATGATGCTTCAATGCAGAGCTGAAACCAACTGCACACAAGTGCTGGTAAACTGCTAAGAGGATCTAAGCCTGCCCACGCAAAGCGGTGTGAGTCGGACTGTCCATACTTATAAACGTTATTGGTTTCATTGGGCGACAGGGCTTTAGATGTCATTTCATCCCAATGTCAGGTAAAAGTCCCACAAAATTGGAAGCAACATCTCCAAAATGACCTATACAGTGTTGACCAGGAGGATAAACTTCAAATCGAACAAACAAAAACATAAAGGAAATGAGATGTGTGTTAGTAGATTGTATGGTACTGTCAGAAATCTTTAGAATAAAGTCCTGCACTCAGTATTGTCAGTGCGTTATATACTGAGCCAAAGTTATAATGCAACAGTGGTTTGTATTGATAATAATGAGCGGAATGTATATATATTCTATGAATCATCTATATAATAACACTGGCCAATGTCCCAAGCATCCAGCAGCACTTTGCTTTTAACAATTTGTTTTGTTCTGTCCAAGAAACAAACCAAATTCTGGAGCTAGGGTGTTTGTTAAATATGAAACACATTGTGATTTTCAAGAAGGCGGCATCTGACATGTATTCGTACACCTGAAATGAAGATCGTTTTCTGAGAATATTGTTGTGAGTTTTTTGTGTGATGATTAATTTTATTAGCTCACCTGTCACGAAGTGACAAGGTGAGCTTTTGTGATCACTTTTTGTCCGTCGTCCGTCGTGCCTGCGTCTGTGCGTGCATCCGTCCGTGCGTCCGTAAACAATTTCAAATAAGTATATCTCTAGTACCCCATGGTCAATCTTTATCAAATTTCATGAGAAGCATCATCAGGTAGAGGGAAAGGCTGCATAAGGTTTTTGGGCTGATCATATTGGAATTCTGGTTGCCATGGCAACATAAAGCTCCCATAGACTTACAATGGGAAAAAATTAAAATATCTTCTTCTCTGAAACCACAGGGCCCAAAGCTTAGATATTTAGCATGTATTAACGGCCAGTGGTCACCTACATAATTCCTGCCAATCATGCCCCTGGGGTCCAAACGGGCCACGCCCTGGGGCCCTTTAGCTCCTATAGACTCATAATGGAAAAAAAATCAAAAATCTTCTTCTCAGAAACCAAAGGGCCCAGAGCTGAGATATTTGGCATGTAGCAACGGCAAGTGGTCACCTACATAATTCCTGCCAATCATGCCCCATGGGGTTCAAATTGGCCACACCCTGGGCCCCTTAGCTCCCATAGACTCATAATGGAAAAAAAGCTTCAAAAATCTTCTTCTCTGAAACCACAGGGCCCAGAGCTTAGATATTTAGCATGTAGCAACGGCCAGTGGTCACCTACATAATTCCTGCCAATCATGCCCCTGGGTTCCAAATTGGCGACGCCCGGGCCCCTTCGCTCCCATAGACTCATAATGGAACAAAAAGCTTCAAAAATCTTCTTCTCGGAAACCACAGGGCCCAGAGCTTAGATATTTAGCATGTAGCAACGGCAAGTGGTCACCTACATAATTCCTGCCAATCATGCCCCTGGGGTCCAAACGGGCCACGCCCCGGGGCCCTTTAGCTCCTATAGACTCATAATGGAAAAAAGCTTCAAAAATCTTCTTCTCTGAAACCACAGGGCCCAGTGCTGAGGTATTTGGCATGTAGCAACGGAAAGTGGTCACCTACATAAATCCTGCCAATCATGCCCCTAGGGTCCAAATGGACCACGCCCCGGGGCCCCTTATCTCCCATAGACTCATAATGGAAAAAAAGCTTAAAAAATCTTCTACTCTGAAACCACAGGGCCCAGAGTTTAGATATTTAGCATGTAGCAACGGCAATTGGTCACCTACATAATTCCTGGACCACGCCCCGGGGCCCCTTATCTCCCATAGACTCATAATGGAAAAAAAGCTTAAAAAATCTTCTACTCTGAAACCACAGGGCCCAGAGTTTAGATATTTAGCATGTAGCAACGGCAATTGGTCACCTACATAATTCCTGCCAATCATGCCCCTAGGTTCCAAATGGGCCACGCGCCGGGGCCCCTTTGCTCCCATAGACTCATAATGGAAAAAAGCTTAAAAAATCTTCTCTGAAATCACAGCGCCCAGAGCTTAGATATTTAGCACGTAGCAATGGCAAGTGGTCATCTACATAATTCTTGCCAATCATGCCCCTGGGGTCCAAAAGGGCCACGCCCCGGGGCCCCTTAATTCCTATAGACTCATACTGGAAAAAAAGCTTCAAAAATCTTCTTCTCTGAAACCACAGGGCCCAGAGCTTAGATATTTAGCATGTAGCAATGGCAAGTGGTCGCCTACATATTATCTGCTAATCATGCCCCTGGGGTCCAAATTGGCCACATCCCGGGGCCCCTTACCTCCCATAGACTCATAATGGAAAAAAGCTTAAAAAATCTTCTTCTCAGAAACTGTGAAGCACAGAACTTAGATATTTAGTATCTAGCAACAAAAAATAGCCAGCTACATAAATCCTACTAACCCTGCCCCTGGGGTCAAAATTGGCCTCGCCCGAGCTCATCACCTCCAATAGACTTATAATTGAAAAAAAATTAAAAAATCTTCTTCTATGAAACCATAAGGCCCAGAGCTTAGATTTTTAGTATGTAGCAACTTCAGGTGGCCACCTACATAAATCCTGCCAGTTATGCCCCTGGGATCCAAATTGGCCCCACCCCAGGGTTCTTTAGCTTCTATAGACTTATACTGGAAAAAAAAACTTAAAATAATCTTTTTCTCCAAAACCATAAGGCACAGATTTTGTTTGATTTGAGGTTTTACATCCTGACAACACTGTATAGGTAATTTTGGAGATGTCTCTTCCAATTTTGTGGGACTTTTACCAGACATTGAGATGAAATTACATCTCAAGCCTAGCGCCCAATGAAACCAGTAGGGTTTATAAGCATGGACACCGCTTTGCCTGAGCTTAGATATTTAGTATGTAGCAATGTCAAGTGGTCTCCTACACTAATGATTTTCTGGTACACAGGTGAGCGATATAGGGCCATTGGGCCCTCTTGTTGTTAATCAATAGGTTTTCTTTAATTTTGATCACAAGCGACATGTTTTTGCTTCCAGACAAGAAATTATGGAAATATGGCATAAAGGGTCCAATTGGCAATTTCCGAATTTGTCGAAGACAGTTCTGAGTCCTGATGCAATAATTCCACAGAATTTTGTTTTCTAACGCCCAACAACAATAAAAGTAAACGGGGTTCACAAGGTTTTCATTTAAAACTCCCATTGTTGGAATTCGCCACCACTTTAACTATCGAATGTTCAGTAAAAACGCCAACATGTCAGTCGTAAGAACTTTCTCGCTAGATTTTGAGACAATGTGAAAGACATTTGTAAATCACATAATCTTTCCTTATTCGGGGATCGTTTAAAAAGGAATTCTTGAAAAATTTGCATTTCAGATGTCACGGGAAACAAAATTACTGTTTTGACCGATCGGTTTCGACCTCCATAAACCATGCTCTGGAAAACGAAATCAATGAAACCAGATCGTTCATTGGTGATAGTTCAGCAACATATGTCATCCAAACTATCCTGCACCAGAAATTACCATGATAATTTAACCATATCTGTGTTGCGTTATGTTTTTGGCTCAGTATATAATGAGTGGTAAGAATACATGGCCATAAAGTAAAACCTCCAGAAATGGTCACCTTTGTGTAGCAGCCACCTCTCTTCAGCAGCCACAACTAAGGCCCAAGATTTAACCTCTTCAGTAGCAGCCAGAAACCATATTATTAAATCGAAATTCCCGTTATTACCATGTTCAGCAAAATGCCAATCTTCTTCACAACATACAATTTTTTTTTTTTTTTTTTTTTTTTTTGGTTTGGGTTTTACGGCCCTTTCAAGATTATTTCACTCATATCGAGCCGATCCTTAATCAGAGGTGGGCGAAAACCGGAGTACCCGGAGAAAAACCACCTGACCTTCCGTTGCAGAACTTGGCGTCTCACACGTGGCCCGAGCGAGGCTCGAACCTACGGCGGTGAGAGACCTAATGACTAAGAGTCAGCGCTCTTATCCACTAGGCCACGGAGGCCCGTCTCACAACATACAATAGGAGTCCATATCAAATTGATGCTGAAATTGCTTTCTAAACTGGCGATGCTCTTCATAGAAAAAGGCCATTCCATTCTTTCAGTAGCTTCCCTATGTGAAGGGAGGTAAGTTTTGTTATATGGGAGAAACAACCCTTGGAGATGAATCATTTCAGTTGAGATAGTTTTTTCTTCAAAATGCTTGCATCATCATTTGCTCCTCCTTTAACCCTTTTTATACCAAATAGAATCTTCCATCTTATATATAGCAGGAGTCCATTTAAACATTTTGGGGTGTCAGGTTGTGTTTTCATCAAAATCTATTTGGAAAATGACTGAACTTTTAGCAAACAGTGGAGGCCCTGATCAGATGCCGCTTTCTGTGGCATCTGGTCTGGGCCTGCACTGTTTGCCAAGGTACCCCTTTAGGGGTTTCCGGTACTGAATGTGTTAAGTGTAGACCCCTTTTTCAGAAGGGCTTTGTTTCTAAGAAAGCAGGAAGTTGTGTTCATTGCCGAAACTAGCTGAAATATGACATCTTTTAAATCCTTTCCCCTTAAAATTTGTTTATGTATAAAGGTGAACCAAAGTTTCAGGTGTGCTAACACTACATATATCTTACAGAATTACAGACGAGTTGCAGAAGTTTGGATGGATGAGTATGCACAATATCTTTATGACCGGCGACCACATTATAAAAACATTGACCCCGGGGACCTTACTGAGCAGAGGGCTGTTAGGGAGAGACTGAAGTGTAAACCATTCAAGTGGTTCATGGAAGAGGTTGCCTTTGACCTTGTGAAAGTGTATCCACCGGTGGAGCCACCACCTTTTGCTAGTGGAGAAGTAAGTATAATATACTCTCATTATCTCAGATTTCAAGGGAGTGGAAATTTTTGTTTGAGATAACATTCATTTGAGATAAAAGGAGTTGAAAATTTAGGAATATAAAGCAAACATAATGAGTAATGCCTTAAGTTATCATAAAAATCCTAACGATTTGGACACCTTGAGGACTTGCTGTAATTCTCCAAGAATTTCAACAGAAATGTTTCACGATCCAGGAAGGCGTACACAAGGTGTACAGGAGCAGTCTGATCTGGTTCTGCACTGTCTGTTCCAATATTTAGTATCATTACTGTATGTTTGACAAAGCTCAAATTTGTGGTAGTTGTCAGTCATGTGCTTTAGTTCGAGAGGAACTGATGAACTTTGGTTTGTGCACCTGCCCGTCGGTACTTGGAGAAATAGATTGTGGGGGGCATGGTGCTTCCGTGCAGAGCTGAAACTGACCTGAACTTGAATACTGGTAAACTGCATGGACAATCAATTAGGGAATTCATTTTTTGAAAATTGTCATTTGGGGAGGTAAATCAGTGTTTTTACTGATAGAAATTTGGTATTAACAGTGACGCTGTAGCAGAGCCATAAAACAAAATTTGTTTTTATACAACTGATGATTTACCTCTCAAAGTGACAATATCAGTACAGTTATCCCCATTCTGCGGCATTTATATGTTTTGGGGGATGGTTGGGTGTGGAAAAGGTGATGTGTATCTTGTATCGCAGGGGTGTCCAACTGACATTAGCTCACAGTTGGGCAAAGCCTGCTGTCCTTGCAGCAGGTAAGGGTAGAGGGGAGTGTTGTTATTTCTTCTGTTTCTGCACTTCCATTCATGTTCCTCATTCTTCACTGTCCCTCACTTTCATCACCTCTACTATCTCTTCTATTTTCTGCCTTTCTCCAGGATACCAATCAGTCATATGTTTTGATAAAACATTATACTGTCTGCACACGGCTTCAAGTGCTGTGAGCTGCATAAAACCAAATTTCAGCCAATGAAAACATCATTACAGGAATATGTTGTGTATATTGCAAGATAAACTGTTGCAAAATTTTGACATTATTAAATCAGAAGTCACATTACATATCCTGGAAACATAATGGTAGACAAACATTACAGACCCAGATCAAAGGCCACTTAATGCTACATTTGATCAGGGTCTACACTGTTTGCTTACAGGATGTTACATTCGAAAACAACACCAAAAAAAAAATAGACAACCCTCTTATATCAAATGGACTTATCCAACATAAAAAAGGCAGAGTCCATCAGTATACAACAGGTTAATGGAGAATAAGATAAAAAATATATTCAAAAGTATATTTGGAGCTATGCACGATTCATTTCAGTAAAATTCCACTGTTAAGACACCTAAAATTTAGGTAAAATCTGCTTTAATAATATTATTGAGAAGTTTTCAGTTATACAATCTTTGTTGTTTTCTTCATCCAGTCTCTCCTAATAAGAGACCACCTTTTGGGCTGTTCAAAAGTGGTCTAAAGACCACTTTTGAACAGTCCCAAAGGTGGTCTTGATATAGGAATTTTACAGTATTTGAAACTATGCATGATTCATTTAAGATCAGAACAGAGGCTGCAGCTTTATGTATTGACACAAAGTTCAAAGGTGGAAATGACAATTTTGGACTGGAACCGTGTGTGAGGGATGGTAAAGGAGGTGGAGAACAGGTAAATTTTTTGCACTTCGACAAGCAAGTCAGAGTCAAGCCTTTGTGCAGTTTAGCTCAGCAAAGTCTCATACTAATTGATCCTGTGCATATGAAAATGAGCCTATATGTTAAATTTAGACGTAGGCAGCTAGACCATTTGTGGTCCTTTTGCTGTATAATCTGTACATTCTGATACCAAGTCTCCAACTTAACCTTTGAGCTGCTGAATATTTATATATGCCATACCCACTACTGATTATCAACCAATCAGATTACTTGTTAGGGCCCCGCACTGAAAGTGTGGGTGCCCTATAGTAATCACTCTGTCCGTCTGTCTGTCTGTCTGTCTGTCCATCTGTCCGTCTGTCCATCCACAAATTTTCCTACTCCTCTGATAGCGCTGCCGGGGCCCTAGTCAGTTTCACTGACAGCTCTAGTTGCAACAAATTCATGAGCTGAATGACAAACAATGAAGATCCTGATCAGATGGCTTCTTCAGAAGCCATCTGATCTGGATCTTCATTGTTTGAAAGATAAGACATATCTGGGCTCAGCAGGACAAGGGTTAATAGTTAATCAGTCCTCAGTAATTTGTATGTCTTCATTGAGCACTTGACTCTATTTATATCTTCTTTCATACTCAACTGATGCAAATGCTTATCTGTATTATGATTGGTCAGAAGAGCTTGAGGACCTGGTTCTCCTGGCATAGCTTATTAGAATATCAGACGGGTACCCTTCCTGGTGGTTAAGTGTGCTGACACTCAAACATTAGGTGTCTCACTTCTGTGGGTTTGAACCCCATCGTGGTGACATGAGGAATCAAGTCTTGTTTGTTTGTTTGATTTGAGGTTTAACATCCCCGTCAACACTGTATAGGTCATTTTGGAGACATTGATTCCAATTTTGTGGGACTTTTACCCGACCTTGAGATGAAATGACATCTCAAGCCCTGTCGCCCAATGAACCAATAGGGTTTATAAGCATGGACGATCCGACTTGCACTGCTTTGCCTGGGCAGGCTTAGATCCTCTAAGCGGTTTATCAGTACTTATGTGCAGCCGGTTTCATCTCTGTGTGGAAGCATCATGCAGCCCATCTATTTCTTAAAGCCCCGTTGAGAGGGGGCTAACCCCATCCTGGTGACATGAGGTATCAAGTCTTGGTATTGAAATTTTCCCAGGTATTATGGTATTTGCCTACTTCTGATTAGGAATTGGCTAGATACAAGCGAAATAGTTGTAAAACCAAGATAAGGCCACATGTGAAATGTTAAGTTCTGCAGTGGAAGGTCAGGTGATTTTTCTCCAGGTACTCATGATTTTGCCAACCGTTGATTAACAATAGGCTCGAAATGGACCATTAAACCAAAATTCTAACACAGCGTTCCTATATAGGCAATAGAAATAACTGGGTTTTATTCTACAACCAATCACCCAAAGGAAGATTGTGACGAGTGACATCATTAAAAACTGCCAATTTATGACGTCACTAGTCGATTTCCTTGATGTTGGACGGTGTAACACCATTTTCTTGCATCGAAAATGTTAGAAAAGGATGTAAATGCACGTGTTTCAGTCGATAATTTTAGAGGGATTTCTTCTAACAATGGCGAAAAGTTGTGAGATTTTGAAGGAAACAACAGCATTATTGCTGATTTTCAGCCTGTTAGAAACGAAATAGATCAGCTCTAGTATGTGATTTGTTGAGGAATAAATCACAGTTTGTCTGTCAGTTGTAAGTAAACAAATTACGCGCGTTACGCGCTCGTGATTTGTCTTCTTCACAACTGACCTCCAAGCTGTGATTTATTACTCAACAAATCACAGCTAGATCTAATCTATTTCTTAAATAACAACAACAAAGAAAAACAAAATAGCAGAAGTCGGATTTCTATGGTTACAATTTTTTTTCAATTTTTAGCTCACCGTCACGTAGTGACGAGGTGAGCTTTTGGGATCACGTTTTGTCCGTTGTCCGTCCGTCCGTGCGTAAACAATTTCTTCAAACGACATGTCCTCCTAAACCACTGATTGGATTTTGACCAAACTTCACAGGAATGATCCTTAGGTGGTCCCCTTTCAAAGTTGTGCAAATGGTTCCGGTCTGTTGCATATCTGGGTCACAGGAGCCAAAAATAGATTTTTTTTCAACGAAAACTTAAAAAATCTTCTTCTCTGAAACCACAAGGCCCAGGTCTTTAATATTTGGTATGTAGCTTCATCTAGTGGACCCCTACCAAGATTGTTCAAATTATAGTGCTGGGGCCAAAAATGCCCCCGCCCCGGGGCCCTTTGGTTTTACATGGGCTTATATAAGGAAAATCTTTAAAAATCTTCTTCTCTAAAAGCGTAAGGCCCAGAGCTTTGATATTTGGTATGAAGCTTCATCTAGTGGACCCCTACCAAGATTGTTCAAATTATTGTGCTGGGACCAAAAATGCCCCCGCCCCGGGGCCCTTTGGTTTTACATGGGCTTATAAATGGAAAATCTATAAAAATCTTCTTCTCTGAAACTGCAAGGCCCAGGTCTTTGATATTTGGTATGAAGCTTCATCTAGTGGACCCCTACCAAGATTGTTCAAATTATAGTGCTGGGGCCAAAAATGACCCCGCCCCGGGGCCCTTTGGTTTTACATGGGCTTATATATGGAAAATCTTTAAAAATCTTCTTCTCTGAAACCGCAAGGCCCAGGTCTTTGATATTTGGTATGAAGCTTCATCTAGTGGACCCCTATCAAGATTGTTCAAATTATAGTGCTGTGGCCAAAAAATGCCCCCACCCGGGGCCTTTGGTTTTACATGGGCTTATATAAGGAAAATCTTAAAAATTCTTCTTCTCTGAAACCACAAGGCCCAGGTCTTTGATATTTGGTTTGAAGCTTCATCTAGTGGACCCCTACCAAGATCGTTCAAATTATAGTGCTGGGGCCAGCTGGGGCCAAAAATGCTCCCGCCCTGGGGCCCTTTGCTTTTACATGGGCTGCTACATGAAAAATCTTTAAAAATCTTCTTCTCTGAAACCGCAAGGCCCAGGTCTTTGATATTTGGTATGAAGCTTCATCTAGTGGACCCCTACCAAGATTGTTAAAATTATAGTGCTGTGGCCAAAAATGCCCCCACCCGGGGGCCCTTTGGTTTTACATGGGCTTATATAGGGAAAATCTTTAAAAATCTTCTCTGAAACCGCAAGGCCCAGGTCTTTGATTTCCCCCCCGGCATACAAAGGATGATGGGGGTATATTGTTTTCGTCCGTCCGTCCGTCCGTCCGTCCGTCCATCCTTCCATCTGTCTGTCCGTCCGTCCATTGGTCCGCAGGAACAAATGTATACTTGTGTGTTTAAAATTATGGACACTTCCATTAAACTCAATGCGATTTATTCCGTAGACATACAAGTCACTGACTTGTGTGTCAAAAATAGTAACTTGTGTGTCTTATTTTCCAAGAAATTTCCAGGAAATTTGACACTAAAGGGTACTTTGTAGGGATGAAGACACACAAGTATACATCCGTAAAGATGTCCGTCTGTCTGTCCATCCGTTAACATTTTGGTTAAAGTTCTCCGTCTGTCTGTCCGTCCGTTAACATTTTGGTTAAAGTTCTGCGTCAAAGTTTCTAGGAGATTGTTACTTTCGAACCATTTGATAGATTTAGTTGATACTTACACTGAAGTTACATACTGGTCTTAAGATTTCATTGATGCATGTCCCAGCCCTGACAGTGACCTTGATGTCACAGACTTAAAAATTTTACATTTGGTTAAAGTTTTGCGTCAAAGTTTCTGAGAGATTGTATCTTCTAAACCCTTTGATAGATTTAGTTGATACGTACACTGAAGATTTCATCGATGCATGTCCTACCCCTCACAGTGACCTTGAGGTCGCTTTCTCTAGTATTTGGTATGAAGCTTCATCTTGTAAACCTCTACCAAGATTGTTCAAATTATAGCCCTGGGTCAAAAATGCCCCCGCTCTGGGGCCCTTTGATTTTACATGGGCTTATATCGGGAAAATCTTTAAAAATCTTCTCTGAAACCGCAAGGCCCAGGTCTTTGATATTTGGTATGGAGCTTCATCTAGTGGACCCCTACCAAGATGGTTCAAATTAGAGTGCTGGGACCAAAAATGCCTCCGTCTCGGGGCCCTTTGGTTTTACATAGACTTATATAGGGATAATCTTTAAAAATCTTCTTCTTTGAAACCACAAGGCTTAGGTCTTTTATATTTGGTGTGAAATTTCAGCTAGTGGACCTCTATCAAAATTGTTCAAATTATAGCCCTGGGGCCAAAAATGCCCCCGCCCCAAGACCATTTGGTTTTACATAGACTTATATAGGGAAATCTTTAAAAATCTTCTTCTCCGAAACTGCAAGGCCCATGTCTTTGATATTCGGTATGGAGCTTCATCTAGTGGACCTCTACCAAGATTGTTCACATTATAGCCCCTGGGCCACAAATGCCCCCGTCCTGGGGCCCTTTTGGTTTTACATAGACTTATATAGAGATAATCTTTGAAAATCTTCTTCTATGAAACTGCAAGTCCCAGGTCTTTGATATTTGGTGTGAAGCTTCATCTAGTGGACCTCCATCAAGATTGTTTAAATTATAGCCCTGAGGCCAAAAATGCCCCCGCTCTGGGGCCATCCATTTGGTTTTACATAGGCTTATGTACGGAATATCTTAAAAAAAATCTTCTTCTCTGAAACCGCAAGGCCCAGGTCTTTGATATTTGGTGTGTAGCTCTATCTAGTGGACCTTTGCCAAGGTTGTTCAAATTATGAAGCTTCAACTTTTCAGACCTCCCTCAACATTATGCACATTATAGCCCTGGTGTCAATAATGGCCCTCCCAGGGGCCCACTTGTTACTCTATGGATCAGGTGAGCGATCCAGGGCCATCATGGCCCTCTTGTTGGCTGTTTACTGTGCAGTGATAATTTTATCAACATTGACTTTTAGGAGTTTGATGTAAGTTGGCACAAAGATATACGACCAAAGAAAAGAAATGTTTGTTTCGATGTATCAACATCGGTCAGAAAAGCACCAGTGATATTATTTAACTGCCACGGTATGGGTGGCAACCAGCGGTGGAAATATAATCTGGTAAGCTTGTAGTTTATGTTATGTTTTCTGTTATAGGAATTTGAATTATCTTGGCATAAAGATATACGTCCTAAGAAAAGAAAGGTTTGTTTCGATTGTTCTACCTCTGTTCTGAAAGCACCCGTGATTTTGTTTAATTGCCATCATTTTGGTGGTAATCAGAGGTTCAAGTATAATTTGGTAAGTCGTGGGATGTTACCATGGTAACCAGAGGTGGAAACTTGGTTCGGTCTTGGCAGGAAACTAACAACAATAACAAAAAAAAATACCTACAGATCTTAGCTCCAGATAAACAACTTGTCTGAGGTTAATCAAGGGGAATGGGAACACCTTTAGGGGAGGCAACTCCTCCAAAATTATGTTTGTCTCCCATGTGAATAGGGGTCAACTCTTAAAGGAAAGAATTTGCTCCAAATTTGCTCCAGAGGAGCAAATTCTTTCTTTTAAGAGTACACCCCTTTTTCAGTGTGACAGGGCTTATAGAAAAGTGAACAGGAAGTCCCAAAATTTGTCTCCCTTTGAAAAATGGCAGAAAAATCTGCCAGGTGTTCCCATTCCCCTTTAGAGTTAATTTTCCTTGTTTCTTGGCAGAAACAAATATTTTGGAAGGTTGTTTTAACAATCTGACTGAGATGATTCTAAAAGTACAGTAAAAAAACTTAAGTTTGGACACCTTGAGGACTTGTTATAAATTTCCAAACATTTCAATAAATTTGTTTCAGGAACCAGCAAGGAGCCCAAACGATGCAGACAGAATAGCAATCAGTGCAGACCATGATCAGATGGCTCCTTCATGAAAAGTCTGATCTGGGTCTGCACTGTTTTGGTTTGGCATATCTGTCCCAATACTTAGGATCATTACGATATCCACTGTATACAGTGAAATTCAACGTATTTAAGACTAATTCTGCAGTGAAAAGAATATTTTAGAAGGTTTCAGTTATTCTTTGTGTTTTCAACACCCAGTGCCCTCTAGAAGGAGACCACCTTTTTGACTGTTCAAAAGTGGTCTTAAGACCACTTTTGAACAGTTCCAAAGGTGGTCTTAATACAGTATTTATACTGTATGCTTTTAAGAAGAAACAACAACATTACCCTCATTTCTCCATATTGAGGTATGACTAAATGTAAACCCTCACCATGCTGAACCCGATATATCCTTTTTTTGAAAACAGTTTAGATGCTGATCAGCTGGCTTCTCGCATTTTATCTCTTTTTCCTCAAGAAGTTTAATAAATTTAATAACACTTGAACACGAATGCAAGATTCTGTTTATCATATTGCATTTCAAACACATTTTATTCACGATTGTTTTATAAAAAATGTCAATATTCCGCCTTTAGTAAATGCAACGTCATTAATACGGGAATCTAACTGATTTGCATATTTAATAACCTAGTGGATTATCAAATTTATTACATGGCATTATTACATTCTCAGACGCGACATAGTATGATAAATAGCAAGAGGAGCACAATGGAAGAGAACTATTGTTTTTACCCTGAGTATTCAGACACCTCAACACCTTACCATACTTGATCTAAAATTTGAACAAGTAAAGTTTACTACCTTGGTCCAGTTGTTTAAAACTAATGGCGTCATTAGCTAACGTATCGTTAAAACTTTGATCATTAAATATGGCAAATATGCTGAAATTTTTGCTGAAAAAAATGTGAGCAGCTTTTGCGGATGCAAAAGCTGCTCACATTTTTTCAGCAAAAATACCAAAATTTACGATATTGTACTTGCTAGAAGAGTTAACAATATGACCACTAACGAGCTCGTTAAGCTTATGATGCTTTGAACAACTGGCCCCTGGTGTTGTGTCTAAAAATAGCTGGAAGAATGGCAAAAAGGGTAGATTCTGATGTGACACTGCATTCTGTGGCATCTCATCAGGGTCTACACTGTTTGCTCAGCCCTGTCTGTCCAAATACATATAAGGTAAATTAGTGTAGATAAGTCTGAGATGAAAGTTTCATTTTCTTCATGTAAACATGTGTTGTGAATATCCCGAATGCACGTTTTCATGGATAATTGCAGAGAATTATTTTGGCATTGCTCCTTTCTGCTGCTCTAGTGGTAATGGGTTTGGAAAATTAACATGTTTCCTGTATATTGGTTGTTTTGTGGGAAATTTACAGATACACTTGAACATGTTTGTTGCGTTCTTGCTAGGATACAAAACAAAATCTAAGTTAAACAGGCAGATGCATGCTGTAGTAATGATGTGTGGTTCAAAGTTATTAAGAACTGCAGTGTTAGTAAAAGTTTCAATTCAGGAGATTCGGAGGGGACTAAATCAATCAATGAGCCAAACATTCTAACTTTAATAATTGGGTTTTGGGGCTACCTCAAGGCTGGACTTCCATGGTGAATTAAGGCAATATATACACCTGTAAACCCCTCTTTTCTCTATATAAAGAGGTGTGTACGGGGTTATTTTTTTCATGAATCTGTTACTCGAACTTAACTTATACCGTGGAAACAAAAGTTTTCCCAATTTTCATATCTACATGTAATCTAAAATTAACCCATTGGATGTTAGGTACTTTGCCAAACAGTGCAGGCCCAGATCAGATGCCACAAAACGCGGCATCTGATCAGGGCCTGTACTTTTTGCTACCAGAATTTTCTGTCAAAAATAGAATAAAAATGAAAAAATAGACCTGACACTCCTTATATGACAAATGATCTTGTGCAACATTTTGCAATTAAGAATCCACTAGTATACAATGGGTTAATGTAAAGCCATAAGCTGATCAGATTGTTTCTCCAGAAGCCATCTCATCCAGATCTACATTGTTTGCAAACATAGGGGTTGTCGTTTTCAGCAGGATAAGGGTTAAATGGTCATTTATCAATACAGTCTGTTGAGATGTCTGGATAAAACATGGCTGTTTTACTATTATGGGTTCAGAAGCCTCCTTGGTGCAGTTGTTATGCTACTTGTCCTGTAAACCGGGGGTCACAGGATCAATCCTTGACTTCTCCAGACTTTCGGATGAGTCTTTAAACCAAGGTGCCATCTCCGTATGACCTTTGCTGTTGGCGAGCCGTAAAACTCTGATGTTCTGATTTGGACCCAAAGAATATTGCTATATAGAAATTATGGTGTAATACAGTTAGACATCAAAGGCGCGAATACCTATGGGATGCTCAAAATGTGTTTGATAGAGACAGTTTGAAGCACTGTGAGCTAGGCATAGTGCCGTCTTCCCATAAACTGATACGTCAGGGTCCAGTTGTTCAAAGCATTGTTAGCTTAACAAGCTCATAAGTATTCAAATTGTTAACTGTTGTAGCAAGAACAGTATCTAAAATTCTGGTATTTTTGCTGACAAAATGTGAGCAGCTTTTGCTTAGATTTTTGTCGCACCTGCTATTAACATGGCCGATATAGGCGCCCGACTTTCCATCCTTTCGTTTGTTCATCCGTTGGTCCGTTTGTCAAAGCATCAACATTTGCTTCCACCCCAGCTTTCACCCAAATGGTCAAGTTTATTTCTCAAAAACTATAAGAGCTTCATAAATGATACTTGGTACAAACTTGTATCTGTGGATGGCAACTTAAATGCAAGCATCTATATTTGACCTTGTCCTACATCTCATAGTTGACTGACTTTGTAAAATATTGTGACAACCCTAGCGTTCACCCTAATGCTCAAGTTTATTTCTCAAGAACTATAGGAGCTTCATTAATGATACTTGGTTCAAACTTGTATCTGTGGATGGTAATTTTAATGTAAGCATCCATATTTGACCTTGACCTATATTTTTCATGGTTCACTGACTTTGTAAAATATTGTGACCACCCTAGTGTTCACCCTAATGGTCAAGAATATTTCTCAAGAACTATAAGAGCTTCATTAATGATACTTGATACAAACTTGTATCTGGGGATAGTAATTTAAATGCAAGCATCTATATTTGACCTTGATCTATATTTCATGGTTCACTGACTTTGTAATATATTGCGACCACCCTAGCGTTCACTCTAACGGTTAAGTTAATTTCTCAAATCTATAAGAGCTTCATTAATGATACTTAGTACAAACTTGTATCTGGGGATGATTACTTAAATGCAAGCATCCAAATTTGACCTTGACCTTCATTCCATGGTTCACTGACTTTGTAAAATATTGCGCCACCCTGACATTCCCTTGATATTTCATGGTTCACTGACTTTGTAATATATTGCGACCACCCTAGCGTTCACTCTAACGGTCAAGTTAATTTCTCAAATCTATAAGAGCTTCATTAATGATACTTAGTACAAACTTGTATCTGGGGATGATTACTTAAATGCAAGCATCCAAATTTGACCTTGACCTTCATTCCATGGTTCACTGACTTTGTAAAATATTGCACCACCCTGACATTCCCCCCTAATGGTCAAGTTAATCTCTCAAGAACTCTAAGAGCTTCATTAATGATATTTTGTACAAGCTTGTATCTAAGGATGGCAATTTTAATGCAAGCATCCATATTTGACTTTGACCTTCATTGTATGGTTCACTGACTTTGTGAAATATTGTGATCACCCTAATGTTCACTCTAATGGTCAAGTTCATTTCAAAAGAACTATAAGAGCTTAATTAATGATACTTATATCTAGGGGTGGCAATTTTAATGCAAGCATCCATATTTGACCTTAACCTAAATTTCATGGCTCACTGACTTAGTGAACTATTGCATCAACCCTAGTGTTCAACCTTGAAGAAATATATGGGCTGCACGATGCTTCCACGCAGAGCTCAATTCGGCCCGCACACTAGTACTGGTTAACCACTTAGAGGATCTAAGCCTGTCCAGGAACCGCGAGGCGGACCGTCCATGCTAATAACCCCTATTGGTTTCATTGGGCGACAGGGCTTGAGATGTCATTTCATCTCAATGTCGGGTAAAAGTCCCACAAAATTGGAAGCAACGTCTCCAAAATGACCTTTACAGTTTGGATGGGGACGTTAAACCACAAATCAAACAAAATCAAACAAACAACCTAATGTTTAAGTTCATTTCTCAAGAACTATTAAGAGCTTCATTAATGATATTTGGTACAAGCTTGCATCTAGGAATGGCAACCTTTATGGAAGCATTAATGTTTGACCTTGGCCTAGATTTCATGGTTTGGTGACTTTGCGCCCCCACAGGCGCGACATAACCTTCAGCGGAATTCTTGTTTCAGCAAAAATATTAGTATATTTGCCATATTAACCGATCAAAGTTTTAACGATTTGTTAACTAAAGATGTCCTTAGTTTTGAACAACTGGCCCCAAGGTCAGAAGGCATATATGGATGATTTATGGTTATCTGGTTTCATTGTCTATAAATGTAAAGTTATTACAATCTCCTTGTCGAGGTGAGTCTAATGAGTGCACAAAACATATATAATTATGTTTTCAAGATGGAATATTTTCTATGGTCATTCTCTTCTTTCCGCTGATTCAGGACGGACAGTTGTCTGTTTCTGGCGAAAGAATGTGCACTGTACTGGTTAAAGCTTACGTATAAGCCTGCCCAGGAGAAATGTGGATAAGTAAACTGACTGGCTCAAAAATGACATAAAATAGTGTTGACTGGGCTGTTAAACTCCAATACAAACAAAATCAAGTTGGAATAAGACAAATTTCTCATAATTCTCCTTAAGATATTGATATCTGGAGTTTACATCCAATAAACCTACCCCGCACATGAGTACTGGGAAACTGCATAGAAGGTCTAAGCCTGCTGAGGCAAAGTAGTGCAAGTCAGAATATCTGTGCATATAAACCGCTTACGTATAAGCATGCCCAGGAAAGTGTTGATAGGTAAACTGACCGGCTCAAAAATGACCTTAATAGTGTTGACTGGGCCGTAAAACTCCAAAACAAACAAACAAAAAGCATATAAACCCTGTTGGTTCCATTGGGTGGCAGGGCTTGAGATGTGATTTCATCTCAATGTCGAGTAAAAGTCCCACAATGTTAAGAAGCAAAGTCTCCAAAATTACCTAAATAGTGTTAACGGGGACGTTAACTTTCAAATCAAACAATTAAAACAAACATCCAATCTAGCTGAAACATGTTTTATAGGTAGACCATAATGGGAACAGTGCATATTATTTCAAGGTCACAATCTACAAACCCTGGTCAGTATTTATGCTTCATCATATTATTTGCCCCGGTCGTATGATGCCTCTATATGACGAGCCCTAGTTGAACCATGTTACTATTCATATCAGTTTCAAGATACCAATCCACTTTATTATCCAGTAAGCAGCTGTTTTTAACTCTTTTTGTACCAAATGGAATCTTCCTGCTTATATATAGCATGAGTCCATTCCAAAATTTAGGGGTGTCAGGTTGTGTTTTGATCAAAATTTATTTGGTAAATGACTTAACTTTTAGCAAACAGAGGAGGCCCTGATCAGACGCGATGTTTTGCTGCATCTGATCTGGGCCTGCTCTGTTTGCCAGGGTACCCGTTTTGGGGTTTCTGGTACTAAATGGGTTAACTATGTTACTATTTATATCTGTTTCAGGATACCCATCAACATCTTCATCCAATCCGCAACCAGTGATTTTTACCATGTTACTATTTATATCTATTTCAGGATACCCATCAACTTTATCATCCAATCAGCAATCAGTGATTTTTACCATGTTACTATTTATATCTATTTTAGGATACCCATCAACTTCTTCACCCAATCCACAACCATTGATTTTTACCATGTTACTATTTATATCTATTTCAGGATACCCATCAACTTTATCATCCAATCAGCAATCAGTGTTTAGACTGTGATACAGGTAGTAAGGAAATTTTTATGAATCCCTGTGATACGTATACTTTGACTCAAAAGTGGAAAATTTCAAATGTTAATGAAACAGCTGTTAGACATGAATGGACGTTATAGTACGTGAGAATATGTTCTTTTATTCATCTGAGAAGTCCAGAAACGAAATCATTTGATGTCATTTTTTTGGGATACTTGGTTGCCACACTTCTAAACATCCGAAACTTGTTGTTAGAAAATATATCTTGAAATAAGCACTGTTCCTTAACCCATAAAATGCCAATCACAACCATTGTCGTCTGCTTTATCGTCTGCTGGTTACTTTAAAAGTCATTTTTAGCTCGGCTGTTTTCGAAGAAAACGACGAGGTATTGTCATAGCTCTGTCGTCGTCTGCGTCGTCGTTGTGCAAAAACTTGGACATTTTGTAATATCTCTGTCATTACTGAACATATTAACTTGAAACTCGGAATAATTGTTCATTATGAAAAAGGGAACTCATACCAATAGGTGAGGTAACTCTAAAAATATTTTTGGCACAGTTATGCCCCTTTTTCGACTTAGAATTTTTGTTTAACTGAAAGAAACTGCAGCCGAGCGTTGGCACCCGCATGCGGTGCTCTTGTTGCAAACAGTGTTTGCCTATACATAATGAAAATAAGTTTTAAAAAGTATGCAAAAATATTCAGCAGACACCTTTTTCAGATACAGTTTTTCATGGCATCTTATGGGTTGAGATGTCAAAAAAAGGCTGTATCTGAAAAAGTCTGTTTTCTCCATCTGCTGTATCTTCCAGCAAACTTATCAAACATATACAGGCAAACAGTATAAACCTTGATCAGAGTGTTCTAGCTAGAGGAGCAATCTGATCTGGGTCCATATTGCATCAATGACTTTAAAGTAACCAGCAGACATCAAAGCAGATGACAATTGTTGTGATTGGCATCTTAAGGGTCCACCCTTTCAACCTTCTAAGGAAGTACAGATACCTATGCAGATAGTGTAGATCCAGATGAGATTGCTCCTCTGGGTCTACACTGCCATTCTGTTGAAAATTTTGACTAAATTCCAAATATACAAAAATGGATGTGTTCAGATTTAAAGTTGGAAGAATTCACTTCAGAAACCAGGGAGTGAAAGGTTTAAACAAAATTCTGCACACAAGTCAAACAAACTTCTGCACAACAAATTTGTAATGATGCTATGAGTACACGAAGGTGCTGTCTGACGTATTTCTTTGCACAGTTCTCACCTTCTTGCACTAATGGGATGTTATCCTAGATATTTAGACAAATTGTCTGTGGTAATATCCCCAAAATTTGAACACATCATTTTTGTTGTTTGGTTATGTCTCAAGAATGAGGGGAGGATGGCAAACATTGCAGACCCTGATCAGACTGCTCCTTCTGGAGCAGTCTGATCTGGGTCTACACTGTTTGCCAATACTTGTTTTTCCCACAATTATTGTTAATACAATGTTATTGTCTCGAGTTTTCATGTAGGTTCGTGCATATCTTGCTCATTTTACGAGAAACATCTGACTCATCGAAATCGTACTTAAGTTGTACATAATCATACATGTACATTGTATATATAGGGTATATCATGTTGAGGGATGTTTACAGGGTTCATTTGTGGGGTTCATTTTGTTGATTTAGGTTTTCTAATTTGGAGCTGCCTTTAAATGGGCCCTGTGAAGCGATTTTGGTACTTATCGCCTATGGGAGCAGCAAAGGTTCAGGCGAGCCTGCGCATCCGCGCAGTCTCGCCAGAACCTTCGCTGCTCGCTCATACAAGCAGTGAATCAAGAGGAACCTTCAGACAGAAAGCCATATCCCTGGCCCCTCTGAATGGCTGGGCATGCACAGTTAAAATTTGTCATGACGGAATGCTCGAAGACACAAATTTGCTTGGCGGGGCTCAATTGTTAAAAGGAAGAGAGTCATCTTTGGACTATTCTTAAAAGGAGATTGCACCCAGAGAGACAATTATTGCTCCCTATAGCTTCATTGAGGGATGTATCTCCCTCTTGGCTTCTGGAGGGACATTGCTTTCTCTATTTGCAAGTTCTTTCCTACATCTATAAGAGTAACTAGTTCAGGCAAATGTCCCTCTAGGAGCAAATTCATTTGTATATGACTGGCCCAAAGAGTCCAAATCTTTCCTTTAACCCATATAATTATTGGAATAATCCTCCCAATGACTTATCATGACCCAATCTTCTCCTAAGAGTGATCCATTTCTAATTTTTAGGGGTGTCTGTTTAGTTTGTTTGTGATTAGTTTTACAAAAATGTAACTTTTACCAAACAGTGTAGATTCAGATCAGACACCTTGTTTTGTGGCGTCTGATCTGGGTCTACACTGTTTGCCAATGTCCTGAAAATGTGCCACTATGGGTTAAGCATACTCCTATTAAAAGGGAGGCATCATTTTTATGTGAGAGAAGTTTCCCTGAGAAGTCTTATCCATTCCTGACAATTACTGTAAACCAGCTTAATTTTGTGGGCAAGAAATTTACATGATTTACTGCAAAAAGAAATTTCTATGAGGTGGTTAGCACATGCTTACTGTGATAGTATGGTCATGACGATTCTCAAAAATTCATCACAGGGAAATTTGGCTGAGTCAGTGTTACGCAAAAATGTCCAGCCCCACAAAATAAACTGGTTTTCAGTAGGTACTGAAACTTTGTATGATTAACTGATATTGTGTGCTGTAGTTCATTTTTCTTTCATTGTATTTTAACATCAGAAACATGATGATCACAGAGTTAGTTTGAGTGTATGTCTACATGTATTTATTTAGTTTGTGTTAAATACCATAATTTCTCTAAATATAGAGACCTCTTAACCAGCTCTTATACAGAAATGAAATTTTCACAACCTAATTTTCTGTTTTGGAAATGGCAGGAATATGCCAGGGATGTGGATATGGCAAACAGTAAAGAACAAGGTCTTAGCAGTTTGCTCAGGCACAAATGTCTCAATATTTAAATCAGTTCTGATGTATTTCTGTTAAGTTTTGGACTGGTTGCATTTGTTGTATAATTTCCGTACCAAAACCAGCTTTCATACCAAAAACCAATTGAAATCCCTTTTATAGACTTACAGCGATTTAAGTATGATTATGATAATGTTGATCATGATGATGATGAATTGGGGGTGGGGAAAGGGGTGGGGTCTGGACCAGTGTATTAAAGATTGTGCTTGATAGAAGATACAGTAGTTTTGCCATTATCAAGCTTGTTAAGCTATCAAGGCTTTCATTAACTGGCCCAGGTAAAAGAAACGATATTAACCCTTATCTTGCTGTTCACAACAGCCCATATCTTTGGAAACAGTGTAGATCCAGATCAGATCGCTTCTGAAGAAGCCATCTGATCAGGATCTACACTGTTTGACATTCAGCTTATGAATTTGTAGCAATATATTACATCAAGTAATTTGATTGGTTGATAGACAGAAATGGGTGTGGCTTAAATGAATATTCAGCAAGAGAAGGGTTAAGGACTGTAAAAGTTCTAAAAATTGAGACACCTTGAGGACTTGATGAATTTCTCCTAAAATTTAACAAATTTGTTTCATGATCCAGCAAGGAACTCAAAGGGTGCAGACAGAATGGCAAACAGTGTAGACCCAGATCAGACTGCTCCTTGAGGAGCAGTCTGATCTGGGGTCTGCACTGTTTGCTCATGCCTGTCTGTCGCAATACTTAGGATCTTTACGGTAAACGTTGATTACAGCTTCAGTATTTAAAATCAAAACAATTGTTTGTAACAGCTGCCAGCTTTTTATATATAACTGTTTGATTCTTGTTTCAAGTTAAAATAATGAAACTTTGTGCTGTTTGATTTTTTTATATGTTCTTTTCTACTACAAACGCAGATTGTGAGTATTTATTAGAACTACTTTATTAGAACTACACATTTTGACGTTGCTTATGATTACCAATAGTCTGCTTGTTTGCAAACCAGAAATAATGTTTAGCCTGGCAAACCCTTTTTTCTCTACACAATGTAAATACTAATGCACTTGCGCATGTAATGCAGTGTCTGATTGGATTATGTCAGAAATTTGCAACAGTATATTCTGTGATATACTGTTGGAAACCCGATGTTATCACGTAACATTGCTTTTCATAGGTTGGCATTTGGTTTTACGCAGCACACTGCGCTTGCCGCCTTGTGCAAAATAGTACAATTTTTAACTTAACAACCCAATAAGTGCATTAGAATAGGGATAACTGTATTGAAAATTGTCTTTTGGGCAGGTAAATCGTCGGTTTTATGGTTGCAAATTCCATTTTACATCTCCACATACGTAAAACAATATTTATGACTGTAAAACTGCCAGTTATTCTCCCCAAATGTCAGTTTTGAAGACAGCCATCCTCTAAGTGGTATTTACAAGGGTATACAGTTTTGTTTACATGATATTTAACATTCCTGACAATCATTGTTAGCTAGCAATTTGGAGGAATAGACAAGTGGGTGTCTGATTATGACTTTCTCAAACTTCCCATTAAGTTATATGAGTCCATACAACTTTCTTGAACTTCCCCTGTAAATTATATATGTCCCTAAGACTTTTTAGAACGTGAAATGGCACATTAAATAGAATGTCCCTACGACTTTCTAGAACTTCCTATTACATTAAACTTGTCCCTGTGAATTTCTCAAGCCTCCCATTAAGTTGTATGTGTCCCTATGGCTTTCTTATACTATTCCCATTAAATTATATGTGTCCCTATTACTTTCTGAAACTTCACATTTTATTAAATGTGCCCCTTATGACTTTCTGGAGCTTTCCATTGCATTGAATTTGTCCCTGTGACTTTCTATAACATACACTTATGTTATATGTGCTTCTATGAGTTTCAAAAACTTCTTATTTAGTTATATGTGACCCTATGACTTTCGAAAATTCACTTAATTATATGTGTCCCTATCATGAGAAAACTTGTCTTCCAGGTTTGCCACCAGGTAGTGCACATACCAGCCTGCTCTGCTACAGAGATTCTTGGCAAGAGCTTTGAAATATTAGATATAGAACTTACATTAACAATACTTATTGTACTATCCAAACTGTGAAATCTAATATGCTGATCAGACTCCACAGATGTGCAGTTTGATCTGCAGCTTAGTGTTCACAAATGGCATACAAACAAACAAAAACACATTTTATCATGACACAGCTCATATTATTGTGGCTTCTGTCTTGTATGGTCTAGGAGTTAGCATTTTCAGACACCTTGAAGGTCCCTTTTTTCCTCAGAAATGTCACAAATTATTTTTACAATTAAATGGTATGTGTTTTACACTGTTAGAAACCTTAAGTGGTACTTACATATTATTTTTATGACTGTGATTTCCAGGGTCCATTTGTTAAAAACTAATGACATCGTTAGCTTACATATTAAAATTTGATCATTACATATGGCATTTACACTAATATTTTTGCTGAAAAAAATGTGAGTAGCTTTTGCAAATGCAAAAGCTACTCACATTTTTCCCGCAAAAATACCAAAATATTTATGTACTTACTAAAGCAGTTAAAAATTGGATGACTAATGATTGCGTTAAGCTAACAATGCTTTGAACAACTGGGTCAGGATGGTTGCCTTTTTGCTACACCTCTTTATAATGTCCCTGTTTTTGTTACGTTTTCTTATATTCTATATTCACTACTACATGCCTTCCACCAATATTCTTAATTGATGCATTTGCTGTATTTTTCTGTAATTTTTGCATGAAATATGAAATATGTCTATAGTATTAGACCCTTTTCATCTTGGTCAGACCGTCCATGCTTTTAAACGCTATTTGTTTCAATGGGGAACAGGGCTTGAGATGACATTTTATCTCGATTTGGGTAAAAGTCCCACAAAGTTGGAAGGTCTCGTCTCAAAAATGACCTATACGGTGTTGATGGGGACGTTAAACCTCAAATCAAATGAAACAAACACCACACCTTAATAAAACTATTGTGGGCCATATTAGTTAAACAGCTGTATTATATCAAAACAAAAATGTACAGTACAGATTATATAGAGAAATGACCATTCATGGTCATTTTTCTATATAATCTATACATTATTTGGGATTGCATTATATCCAGAACTGTGTTGTAATGAACAGTGTTCAGGGTGGTGGGGTGAGGCAAAAGTGATGTGGATCTTGCGACACTGGGGCATTTAACTGATATTGGCTTGCAGTTGGGCAAGGCCTGCTGTCCTTGCAGCAGGTAAAGATAGACGAGGAGTGTTATTTCTTCTATTTCTATGCTCCCTGTCCCTCACTTTATATCCTCTATTGTCTCTTTTCTCCCTTTCTATGGGAGACGACATAAAATGACCCACAAGGTTGATGTGTCGTTAAACACAAACAATCAATCAAATGAACAGTGTTACTAAGTGGTTGTTGTGTAGAAGTGTTTCTTGTCGTCATTGCAAAAACACACCTATACCAATACATTGCATATTTACCACCGAAAAAAACGAGAATTTTAAGATGAAAAATTGTGATACTTTTCTTATTTCTGCTCAAAATATAGATTGTGGGTACACACAATATATATTTTAGAGCAGAAATAAGAAAAATGAGGTTTACCCCTGTAAACCCAAAAAGCTGCAGAATTCACAACCGCAGTAATAACCCAGAAAACAGGATAATCAAATTTTTTGTAACCTTGTAAGTTTGGTGCATTCATAGTCTATTTAGTCAATTTTCTTACATTTCCTTTTGAACACTTTTTATCTATAGGGTTCAGTATTCTTGAAAGTCAGAAATGTTTAACCCTTATCTTGCTGTTCACAACAACCCCTATCTTTGCAAACAGTGTAGATCCAGATCAGATGGCTTCTGAAGAAGCCATCTGATCAGGATCTACTCTGTTTGGCATTCAGTTTATGAATTTGTAGCAATAAATTACATCAGGTAATTTGATTGGTTGATAGACAGAAATGGGTGTGGCTTAAATGAATATTAAGCAAGATAAGGGTTAACACATGTCTTACACAACTGAGCATTTCATATGCAATTTATGATGACTCTAACAAGTTACATTAATCTCATGAAATGGCCACAAGTGTAAGAATCTGTTTATCATACACCAATTTTAATTCAGATTTTAGTTTGGAAGAAATTCTAAAGATTTTCAGTAGGAAACTTACCGTATTTTGGCGTGTATAACACGCACTCGTGTATAATACGCACCCGATTTTCAGTGTCTGATCAGCGGGAAAAAAATAAGTTCGTATATATAACACGCTTCAGTTTTACCCAGATGCCCCACAGGTAAAAGTTGGTTCCCTCTTCCAGACTTAAACGAGTTCGGTGATTTTCAATGTGACATTACAAGTGTAAATGTGTTTTGTTTATTTTTTCTTGGTGGGAATAAAAGACAAATTATCGTCAGTTTTTCCCCAATCTCGTCACCAAAAGACATAATTATCGTAACTTTGCATTTCATTTGCCCCATGTTTGTACAATATCAATCTTAAAAAAATCTCTAAGAATGAAGGGGTTTCCTGGTTCAAATAAACTTTTCTACTTGTATATATTTACAGTTGTTATAGGTAATGCTTGGGATGTTGAATCAAATCCTGGTCCAGACTCCCGAAATGACAGTTCACACTTCCCTTGTGGACTCTGTCAAAAAAGTGTTGGTTGGGAAGACCGGGGAATTTGTTGCGACACCTGCAATGTCTGGTATCACATAGGATGTCAAGGCATTTCATCAACTATGTATAGTTTTTACAACAGATCATTGAATAAAAATGTTGCATGGGAGTGTTTGAAATGTGGAATGCCAAACTTTTCCACATCTCTGTTTGACACCTCATCTTCTATAGACACCTACAACCACTTTGAACCTTTATCTACCCTATCCAAGCCTGATAGTCCGATACCAGACAACATCGGCCCACCCACGGCAGCTTCATCGCCCATTGTGCAGCAGTCAAAAGAAGCTAAACGAAAGACCAAAAAGGCGGTCCTTAACCATCCCCTCAGAATATTGATCATGAATTGTCAGTCAATAAAGAATAAAAGGGCTGAACTTCATACAATTATCGACTCGGCGAAACCAGACATCATTTTGGGCAATGAGTCTTGGTTAACCCCAGAAATTAAAAACTCGGAAATTTTCCCTGAATCCTTTGAGGCCATCCGGAAAGACAGAGTTGGGGATGCACATGGAGGTGTCTTCGTGGCTTTCAAGCGAGACCTACTCTGTACAGAAACTCCGGAGTTGGACACCAACTGTGAACTAGTTTGGTGTAAATTGAACATCATTGGATGTAGGACTTTGTACCTTGGATCTTTTTATCGCCCACCAGATCAGATTGACCCAGAATATCTTGAGGCTTTTAATTCATCTTTGTCTAGGATAATGTCAAATGCAAATGCCCATATTTTGGTTGGCGGAGACTTTAATTGTGGTGACATTGAATGGTGCAGCATGCAGGTGCCCCATGGGGTGCCTAAAAGGCAGACACAGCAACAACTTTTGGACATAATAAAAGAACACTGCCTGGCCCAAGTTGTTAACATACCCACCCGGCAAGAAAAGACCCTTGATTTATTGTTTACAAATTCTCCATCCCCAGTAAGCCGAGTTAAGGGGATGCCCCCGATTGGCAAAGCTGATCATGACATAGTCCTTGTTGAGTATGACATAAAAGCTAAACGAATCAGACAAGTCCCGCGTAAAGTTTTTCTCTACAAACGTGCGGATATGGATGGTCTGCGAGACCATGTGGCGCGATTTAAGGATTCGTTCCTTTCCTCTGACCTCTCACACATGTCAGTTAATGACCTGTGGGTCAGTTTTAAGTCCGAATTAACCACGGCAATGGAAAGGTTTATACCAACTAAAATGACCAAAACAAAATATAGGGCACCATGGATCGATAACACGATCAAGCATCTCATCAGAAGACGGAATAGAATGTATTTTCGTGCTCGCAAGTCTAGCAGCCCTGACGTTAAGAACCATTACAAACGGTTCAGAGCACATGTGCAAAAGGTTATAAGAGATGCATATTGGAAGCATGTTTCCAGCATCTTTACCTTTGAAGATGACAATATAGATCCCGATAGTCCCCAAAAGAATGGTAAAGTTAAAAAGTTTTGGTCATTCGTAAAGTCCCTGAAAAAGGATGCGTTTGGGATCACTTCGCTAAGGGAAAATGGAATTCTAAAAACAGATGCGCGCGATAAGGCTAATATTTGCAATAAACAGTTTCAATCAGCATTTACGCGTGAAACTGATGGTGAGCTACCATCTAAAGGTGCAAGTTCGTTCCCCTCTATGGGGGACATAACAGTTGACCCCAATGGGGTCGCTAAACTGTTAGGTAAGCTCAAGATACATAAGGCATCTGGGCCCGATGACCTGAATGCCAGGGTACTTAAGGAATGTAGTGCTGAAATATCTCCTGTGTTGGCCTTTATCTTCAATCAATCACTTGCCCAGGGCACTGTACCAGATGACTGGCGACAAGCAAATGTAACCCCGGTCTATAAAAAAGGGGAAAAATATGATGCAGCAAATTATAGACCACCGTCGCTAACATGCATCTGTTGCAAAACCTTGGAGCATATATTAGTAAGCAACATCAACAAGCACTTAGCCTTTGAGAGCATTCTTGCTGACTGTCAACATGGTTTCCGGAGTCAAAGGTCTTGCGAAACGCAGCTTGTTCAATTTTACCATGACATTGTGAGCAATCTGGATGGGGCCATAAATCGTGGCCACAAACAGACTGACTTGATCATCATGGACTTTGCTAAGGCCTTTGACAAGGTACCTCACAGAAGGCTATTACATAAACTGGAGTACTATGGGATAAGAGGATCCACGCATAGGTGGATTAGCTCATGGCTCTCTGGGCGCTCACAACAAGTTGTACTTGATGGCCAAGCGTCTGATCCAGTCCCTGTTTTATCTGGAGTCCCCCAAGGTTCGGTCCTTGGACCGGTCCTTTTCTTGGTTTTCATTAATGATCTCCCCGACAATATCAGGTCATCGGTCCGTTTGTTTGCTGACGATTGTGTCCTGTATAGGAACATATATTCTCCTTCTGACTGTCTTATTTTACAAGATGACCTGGATCAACTTGCACAGTGGGAGGCCGATTGGCAAATGAAGTTCAATGTGGCCAAATGTCACTCAATGAGAGTGTCACGACACCCTCCGGACAAGCAAATTAAGTTTGACTATACTCTTCACCAGCAAGTTTTGGAGCACGTTCAATCCGCCAAATATCTTGGTATCACCATCACTGACGATCTTGATTGGGGTCAACATATCTCAGAGATTACATCTAAAGCAACTAGGACTTTGGGATTCCTTAGACGGAACTTGGCTTTTGCACCTAGGCAGACAAAGGATGTTGCATATAAAACATTGGTTCGCCCTCAACTCGAATATGCATCACCCATTTGGCACCCCTATGTTAAAACTCAGACTCAGCAGGTGGAGAAGGTGCAGAGGACAGCTGCACGATGGACCTGTAGGCGATGGCGAAATAGAAGTAGCGTCGGTGACATGCTTAATGAGCTAGAGTGGCCGTCCCTGGAGGCCCGTCGTGAGCAGTCCTCTTTAACCTTCTTCTACAAGATACACTCTGATTCAGTGTCTATTGATAAAGATAGGTACTTGACCCCTGTAACACTGTCGACCCAAACAAGGGCATCAAAATTAAACGACTCACAATATCGTAGATACCAGTCCTATAGTGATGCCCTGAAGAACTCGTTTTTTCCTAGAACTATTCCCCAATGGAATAGTCTTCCCTCCTCTGCGGTGAATGCCAAGTCCGCAGAAGAGTTCAAAGCCCGCACAGTGTAAGATTGGGTCTCAGAGGTATGCGTTTTAGGATACCTCTGTTATGCAGATTGTAAATAGTTTTAAGGACGCATCCAGTGCCTCTCTTTTTTTTTTTTTTTTTTCAGCTAAATTCTAAATTTAGCCACCCAATCAACTGAGGTAATGGCCAGATATGACCGACTCAGTATAAGAAGATAGATAGATAGATACATAATTGAAGTGTGACAAGGCTCATTTCTAAGGGTACTGTTCTCTCTATCTTGTGAAAAAAATAATGCCAAAATAGTTTTATTTGAAAAAAAAATATAATTTCCAAGACCCAGAGTGTTAAAATAAGTCTTTCTTATGACACCCCCTTGGGGATTAGTAAATGTGTGTATATTGGGCACAGTTTTCTAGAGTTTTGAGTCGCTTGACACGTCCAATAATTAGCACCTTCTCAACTGCAGTATTCTAAATCCGTTTGGTGTGAAATTCACACCTCAGTGCAATAAACACCAATCACTGTTGATAGCATGTCATACTGCAACGCTTCATTTAATTATATACATAAAGGCAAATGGAAATTTTTTTTATACAGAAGTGACTCTTCTAATTTACAAGCAGTCGTATTGTTTGGAATAATGTCCTACAATTCACATTGAGGACCGTCTGCTCAGAGCTGCCTGTGCAGTCGCGCAGTCTGATCAGTTCCTTGTGCGCTGTAACGATAGCTAAGGGCCCAATGCTCCTTCGTGCAGCAAGAGAAATCTCTACAATTTACATGTGCGCCCTGCAATGACCTTCTGCTCAGAGCAGCCTGCGCATTCTCGCAGTCTTATCAAAGTTCGTTGTGCTCCTTCGTGCAGCAAGTGAAATCTCTACAAAATACATGTGCTTCCTGCAAAGACCGTCTGCTCCGAGCAGCCTGCGCATTCGCGCACCCTATCAAATTTCGTTGTGCTTCTTCGTGCAGCAAGAGAAATCTATTCAATTTACATGTGCGCCCTGCACAGTCCGACTGCTCAGAGCAGCGCAGCACACTTGTGCAGTCTTATCAAACATTGCTGAATGCTCTAAGGATTGCTCTTTCGTCCAGGAAGAGAAATCTTTATAATTTTCATGTGCGCCCAGCAATGACCATTCACTCAGAGCAGCCTGCGCATTTGCGCAGTCTTATCAGTGTTCAATTTGCAATCTAAGGAAAGCTAAAAAAATCTCTGGTCAGACAATATGGGTGCATAGGCGGGTCTGATTCTTCGCGGGGACGCACATGTTAAATTGTAGGAAATTAATGCCCCGGCTCAAATTAAAGTTACGCATAGTTGCTTCCCTTACATAGCTGTCAATCAAATATATATATATAGATTCAGGTTTTTCTTTCATTCGTTTATACGTTAATAAAGTCAAATTTTTGAAACAAAAATAAGTAATTACAGTTTCCAGGTAAGAAAATATATTCAGGGGCTTGCTTGGTATCCAAAACTATCTGTTTATCATTGAAGTAGGTCTAACAAGAATTTTTTGTAATAAATTCGCGATTGTCATTAGATTTCGCGACTGCAAAACTTCGACAATGCTTGGAAAAATGTTGGAAGTGTTGTGTTCTGTTACATTACACGCACCCAGTTTTGATTTCATATTTCTGAGAGAAAAAAGTGCGTATAATACACGCCGAAATACGGTAGGCTTGTCATGTACGAAATCATGAAGTTCCATGCTAGAAACCATGTCATTACAAATATGGTCATATTGCTTTTGTGACATGACGTTTTCCACTCATGAACAGCGATGTTATATGATAAGTATATGTATATGTGGTAGTAGATATGAAACCAAGACACCACTTGCTTGGCCATAGCTTTTCATTATACTTAGTTTATGAGTAGCACTAGTCACTGCCAGACTTATAGATGTGTGTGTCATATTGCAGTCCATTCTCTTGTCATCACGAAAACATGCCTATATAATTTTGACCCCCCTTTAACCCCACTTTTATATAGAAAAACTGGAGTTTACAGTGGATTTATCTTATTTTTCTTATTTCTGCGCAAAATATAGATTGTGAGTATTCGTTAGAACTGCCTTGATCTGCTCAAAATATAGATTGTGATGTATAAAAGGGTTATCCTTTGGAAGGAAGGAATACACCAAAAAACTGAAAAAATATGGAGTGTACATGTTTTCTGGGCCAGACTAGATAGTTTCGGCCAATTAGGCCTCATCAGTGACCCTCAGATATTTTCTAAATTCCACGATGGAATCAATGATCCCAAAGTACTCGTTAGAACTGCCTCGATCACAAATATAGATTGTGAGTACTCGTTAGAACCGCCTAATCGAGGCGGTTCTAAAGAGTACTCACAATCTATATTTTGAGCAGAAATAAGAAAAATATCACAATTTTTCATCTTAAAATATTTTCGGCGGTAAAGTTTACAATTTATTTGTATAGGTGTGTTTTTTTAATGCTTTACCAGGACCCAGTTGTTCAAAGTTGGTGTCATTGGTTTTGTTTGTTTGTTTGTATTGGAGTTTAACGGCACAGTCAACACTATTTAGGTCATTTTTGAGCCGGTCAGTTTACCTATCCACATGTTTCCTGGGCAGGCTTATACATAAGCAGTTAACCAGTATAGTGCACATTCTTTCGCCAGAAACTGACAACTGCCTTTCTTGAATCAGCTGAAGGGAGAGAATGACAGTAGAAAAGATTTCATGATCAATCTCCACGAAAGAATGTTGCCGACCCCGGCAGGTATCAAACCCGCATCCTCCTGATCATCAGTAAGACGCGCATCTGACTGAACTACCAAGGTCGGCCTGATGTCATTGGTAAGCATGACCATAAAACTTAAACCAACCAGGGGCCAGTTGTTCAAAACTAACGACGTTGTTAGTTAACATATCGTTAAAATTTCGATCATTTATTATGACAAATATACTAATATTTTTGCTGAAAAAATGTGAGCAGCTTTTGCGAATGCAAAAGCTGCTCACATTTTATCAGCAAAAATACCAACATTTTAAATATTGAACTTGCAAGAACAGTTAACAATATGACCACTAACGAGCTCGTTAAGCTAACGATGTTTTGAACAACTGGCCCCAGTACTGCAAACAATCATAAATTTGCTGGAAAAATGTACATTCCTAGAACAGAACGGGTTTTGACTGCCAATGATTTCATCATGAGGACACAGCAATGAACAGCTGGGTTGAGATGTATGTTAGTGGATTTGAACTGTTATGCCATTATGTATGCTAGATCCTTGTAATTCCCAGAAAAGCCAGCTTCATATAGAGAAAAATGCATGTTTGCAGGGCATCATGATTATGTTGCCAGGCAGACAATTGACATGCAGTGTTAAGCCTAATTTAAAAATATATGAGCCATCGCATGACAAAATCTACAAGAAGCTTGAGGGACTAGCGAAGACTCTGATCAGCCTGCGCCGTCTGATCAGTCTTCGATGATCGCATATACCTACTATAGGCTAATATCTAATGCAAAAGAGACATTAGCATAAGGTTTTGTCATAGTGGATGGGTGTGCAGGTTGATTTGAGTCTGTGCTGGTCACACTGGTCTTATTGTAGGTTTTGTTATGCACCAGCTCATATAATGTTGACAATTTGCTTTGATTTTTTCTTGTCACTTTAAGAGTACAGCTGAGTCCAGCTGTTTAAAGCATCTTTAACGAGCTTGTTAGTGGTCAAATTGTTTAATTTTCTATCGTGTATGATATGTTCAGCTGTTGTATTTTTGCTGGAAAAATGTGAGTAGCTTTTGCATTTGCAAAAGCGACTCACAGTTTCTCAGCCAAATTATTAGTGTATTATATGTGATATTTAAAAATCAAAGTTTTATATATATAATAACTAATGATGTCATTAGTTTTTAACAGCTGGCACCAGGTTGGTGAACACCAAATTGTATAAGTTGAAATGTGTGACTTCGGAAGATTCTATTGTAGATGTGGTATGTGATCAGAGTCTTCATATTTCTTATAAGAAGGAAGTCACGGATTCAGTACCAACCGGGCTTGCAACATTCCATTTTGGAGATTTTCTATGGTCATTGTCTCTCTTCCACAGATTCAAGAAGGGCAGTTGTCAGTTTCTGATAACAGAACCCAGGCAAAGTGTGATTAAACTGATGGGCTCAAATTGACCAGAATAATGTTGACTGTTCCATTAATCTCCCAAGCAAGCCCCTCACCCCAATCAGGGTCAGAAGTTATAAAATGTTTTTCATGCTCAACTCACTTGAGCATGAAATTTGTCTTGCTCATAAATTTTAATTGTTGCATATAAACCCTATTGGTTTGTTTGTGGGGTAGAGCTTGAGATGTTATTGAAAGTCTCACAAAACTGGAAGCAGCATCTCGAAAATGACCCAAATTGTATTGATGGAGATGTAAAACCTCAATTTAAACAAACAAAACTTCCAAAAAACACTTAGGGGATGCTTTATGATCCACAGATAACTTCTGTACGTGGCTGAGACTATACAGTTGCCAAGGCCGATACGAGTCTTCATTAGTCACCATGCATATACGTTCATTTTTCTGTGAACCGGCTCAAATATGATCTCTATCAAAAGGGGATATTTTTTTTCAGATGAATATTTTTTTTTGTATTTCTGCTTCAAACATAGATTAAGATGCTCATTAAAACTGCCTTAATGAGTTAGTTCTGGAGTACCAACAATCTAATTTTTGGAGAAGAAATAAGAAAAGATTGGGGTGGTTCTGACATGTACCAACAATCTTATGTTTTGGAGAAATAAGAAAAATAATGTATACTCTTGTAAATCCAATTTGGATTCCAGGACATTTGCCCCCCAGGACATTTGCCCCCCAATGAATTAATCTAAAAATGGACATTTGCCCCCCAGTTGAAAATGCGACCCGGACATTTGCCCCCCAGAGCTTATTTTTGGTATGGACATCTGCCCCCCAGTGCTTACTTTACAGGTGGACATTTGCCCCCCACTGCTTATTTCAGAAAGGGATATTTGCCCCCCAGATAGACCAGGGCTAACACAAATGAGGAAAACAATGTATTTATTGGTTTATTATCATCAGAAATACAAAATGTTAAGCAATAAATTACTCCATCTATATAAATATGAATCCCATAATAACCTGCGGTTATGGACAACCCCTACGTTAGAAAGCAGTATGGATCCCCATCAGATGCCATATCTGATGGCGATCTATACTGTTTATCATGCAATTTGTTAAGTTAACAAAAATATACCAAGAATGTGATTGTTGATACTCTACAATTGGAGATGCTTAATTTATTCAGCAGGATAAGGGCTAAGCAAGTCAGCTACAGAACCATATATTGAGTTTGTGACTCACTGAGGGTCCAATATCAGACGCCTATACTCAAGTGGTTTTTACACTGGATACACTGATGGTGAATTCTTGAAGAAATTGAAAAGATCTTGAATGGGCTGTAAAACTTTAACCAAAACAATATCATGTAAATTGTGTAGCTATATACAAGTCTGTGTAATGAATATCCTTGTCTAGCCAGGTTGGGGGGCAAATGTCCCTTTCTGAAATAAGCAGTGGGGGGCAACTGTCCACCTGTAAAATAAGCACTGGGGGGCAGATGTCCATACCAAAAATAAGCTCTGGGGGGCAAATGTCCGGGTCGTATTTTCAACTGGGGGGCAAATGTCCATTTTTAGATTATGTCATTGGGGGGCAAACGTCCTGGGGGGCTAACGTCCGGATTTGCTCTATTTACATGTAAAGTGAGGTTTACAGGGTTGCTCATTTCATTTACTTGCTAACATGATGGAATGAAATTGTACAGTGGGATAAAACAATACAATAATATATATACTTTGTGGTACATGTATGTATTAGTTCTGTTGCAAGGAACCATTTTAGATGATGTTTTTGTTAAAAGATCATTCATTGTTTTGAGTATGTATTTTTCAGTGTATTTTTCATTTGCTAGTTGCCTTTTATTTGTTTGTATAGATGTTTATATTAACCTCTTAAGTGGTAATCACTACAACGTGACATTTTCAAAGTACCTTAATGATCCTAAGTATTGGGACAGACAGGCATAAGCAAACGGTGCAGACCCAGATCAGACTGCTCCTGAAGGAGCAGTCTGATCAGGGTCTACACTGTCATTCAGTCTGCGCTAGTTTTACTCTTTGCCGGTTTGTGAAACTAATTTGTTGAAATTTTAGAAGAATTATAGCAAGTTCTCAAGGTTTCTGATCTGAATTGTTAGGAATTTTTTTTTTTTAGCAAAAATAATGTTTGATATTACCCAGTAGATATGAATTTGAATTGTCTGCTGGGCACACAATTCACAGCAAAAGATTCACATGAAATCACATGACATATTTTCTATGAAATGTAAGAAAAAAATAAACAGCAAAAATCCTAAAAATTGGGACACCTTGAGGACTTTCTGTAAATCTCCTAAAATTTTAACAAATTTGTTTTTTGATCCAGCAAGGAGTCCAAAAACCACAGATGGAATTGCAAACAGTGTAGACCCTGATCAGACCTGCTCCCGTTTACTTTGGATCACTACGGTATAGTTGTCTGCCCTCGATTATTGTCATAGATTTATCTCATGTGTAGAATTTGATGGTATGTTTTTATGTCTGTTTATTATATTTTATGTTTTTGTTAAACATTGACATGGATTTGCATGTAGATTTTGTCAGCAACAGTGAAAAGTCACAGATTTATAGTTTTCATGTTTAATTTTTAACCCTTATCCTGCTGAACACGACTACCTCTATTTTTGGAAACAGTGTAGATCCAGATCAGGAAAATCATCTGATCAGGATCAATACTGTTTATCATACAGTTTGTGAACTGAACAAATACATTATGTCAAGTAATTTGATTTGTTGATGGTCAGAAATGGGTGTGGTTTAATTAATTTGATCACCAGGATAAGGGTTTAGCAAATTGCACTTTGTATTTCAGTCTTACAGGAAGTCTGCTCTAATCCTTTCACCCCGGAGTTTCTGAAGTTGACCCTCCCACCCTTGAATTAGGTTAGGCCCATTCTTGTAAATATGGGTCAGTCAATTAATATTAGGAGGTTGGCAAACAGTGTAAATCCTGATGAGATGGCTCATTATGAGCCATCTCATCGGGATCTACACTGTTTGCATAGGTTCATATGCTGTGCTATAATGTTGAAAGGTTTAACCTAAATATAAGATACAGAAATTACAGCAAATGAAGGCAGGAGTTGTAATTTACTGTAGAAAGCTAACAATATTGTTGTTACCTTTTTTCAACCTTGCATACCTGTTCAGAAACCTTTTTTTTAAAACAGTGCAGATCCAGTTGAGATGGTTCTTGATGGGCTGAACTTGGGGTTGTCATGGTAGCAGTATATGACCATCATTCAAGTTTTGAAATTATTTTACCCATGAAATGCCAATCTTGTCAATCGTCATCTGCTTTGCTATCTGCTGCTTACTTTAAAAGTCATATTTGCAAACAATGTGGACCCAGATCAGACTGCTCCTCTAGGAGCATCTGATCAGGTTCCACACTGTTTGACTGTCTGCAAAAATGTTAGTAAAATGTTTGCAAAAAGATTCAGCAGACAATATAAGCAGACAACATTTTCAGATGTAGTTTTTCTCGGCATCTTAACCCTTATCCTGCTGAATATTCAGTTGAGCCACACCCATTTCTTGCTTTGAACCAATTAGATTACATGATGTAATTTATCCTTACAAATCCATAAACTGAATATCAAACAATGTAGATTTTCCAAAGATAGGGATTGTCATGAACAGCAGGATAAGAGTTAAGGATTAAAGCTATTTTTTTGTAATACAACATGCAAATTTCAAAGCCATTTAGAATTATATTACTGTTAAGTAGCAAGAAAGTAAAATCATATTTTGGGTTGATTAGTATAAAACACAAAAGTTTTAAAATTATTAGGGCCCTGCAAATTTATTTGCGGGTGCCCTATAGTAATCACCCCGTCTGTCTGTCCGTCCGTCTGTCCGTCCACATTTTTATGTTTTTTCTTAATAACTTAAAAACCGTTAGACGCATCAACTTCAAACTTTAAATATAAGGTCACAATATCATTACACAATTTCATGGTAAGTAAGGTTACTCTAGCTACAATACTCTCAGAGTTATGGCCCTTTGAAAAACTTAAAAAAATGACCTCATGTTTTTTCTTAATAACTTCCAAACCGTCAAACCTATCAACTTCAAACTTTAAATATATGGTCTCATCATCATTACACAACTTTATGGCAAGTTACCAAACTGTAGCTTCAATACTGTCAGAGTTATGGCCCTTTGAAAAACTTAAAAAATTCAGCTTTTTCATGTTTTTTCTTAATAACTTCCAAACTGTCAAACCTATCAACTTCAAACTTTAAATATATGGTCTCATCGTCATTACACAATTTTATGGCAAGTTACCTAACTGTAGCTTCAATACTCTTAGAGTTATGGCCCTTTGAAAAACTATAAAAATCAGCTTTTTCATGTTTTTTTCTTAATAACTTACAAACGGTCAAATCTATCAACTTCAAACTTAAATATTTGGTCGCATTATCATTACATAATTTTATGACAAGTAACGTAACTGTAGTTCAATACTTTCAGAGTTATGGCCCTTTGATAAACTTAAAAAATCAGCTTTTTTCGTCTTTTTTTTCATCCTTATTTTAAAACCGCTATAGTTATTCAAATGAAACTTCCTATAGTTACTGACAGTTGCCCTATTGTAATACCCTGTCTGTCCGTCTGTCTGTCTGTCCATCCATCTGTCCATCTGTCCGTCTATCCATCAACATTTTTCATGTTTACAAACTGGAGCTGAAGTCATTGACAGTTGCCATATAGTAATACCCTTTTGTTTTTCATTCATAACTTACAAACAGTCAAATGCATCAACTTCAAACTTAAGATATATGGTCACAAAATCATTACACAATTACTTACATGGCAACCAACGTAACTCTAGCTACAATACTCTAAGAGTAATAGCCCTTTGAAAAAAATCCAACTCCTCTGATGGCACTGCCGGGGCCCTTGTCAGTTTCACTGTCAGCTCTAGTTAAAATAATTATTTCAAAGCAGCAGCCACTTTCAGAATTGTTTATACTAATATTTTTTAAAAAGCAAGAAGTTTTAAAATCATTCAGAATAATTGATGTTAAAAAAGCATGCAAGTCTATTTGGTTAACAATAATTACTGTCACATAGCTAGCAAGTCCCAAAATGATTTAGAATAATCACTTTGAAACAGCATTCAAGTTTTGAGAATTATTTAGAATACTTTCTGTAAAACAACATGCAAGTAGATTTGATAAACAATAATTACTGTAAAACAGCAAGCAAGTTTCAAAATCATTCAAAATTATTACTGTAAAACAGCTTGCAAGTGCATTTGATTAATGATTGTTACTGTGAAACAGCAAGGATTTTTGAAAATCATCAAAAATATTTTTTTCTCAAACAGTGAACAACATTCAAATTAATTTAGACTAAATTAGCGAGCAAGCTTCAAAATAATTTACAATAGTTATTGCAAAATAGTAAGCAAATTTCAAAATAATTTAGAATAGTTATTTCAAAACAGTGAGCAAGCTTCAAATAATTTAGAATAGTTATTGCAAAACAGTGATCAAGCTTTTAAATAATATAGAATAGTTATTGCAAAACACCAAGCAACTTAAAAATAATTTAGAATAGTTATTGCAAAACACCAAGCAAGTTAAAAATAATTTAGAATAGTTATTGCAAAACAGCAAGCAAGCTTCAAAATAATTTAGAATAGTTATTTCAAAACAGTGAGCAAGCTTCAAAATAATATAGAATAGTTATTGCAAAACATTGAGCAAGCTTCAAATAATTTAGAATAGTTATTGCAAAACAGTGAGCAAGCTTCAGAATAATATAGAATAGTTATTGCAAAACACCAAGCAAGCTTCAAAATAATTTAGAATAGTTATTGCAAAACAGTGAGCAAGCTTCAAAATAATATAGAATAGTTATTGCAAAACACCAAGCAAGTTAAAAATAATTTAGAATAGTTATTGCAAAACAGCAAGCAAGCTTCAAAATAATTTAGAATAGTTATTGCAAAACAGTGAGCAAGCTTCAAAATAATTTAGAATAGTTATTTCAAAACAGCAAGCAAGCTTCAAAATAATTTAGAATAGTTATTTCAAAACAGCAAGCAAGCTTCAAAATATTTTAGAAGTTATTTCAAAACAGCAAGCAAGCTTCAAAATATTTTAGAAAAGTTTTTGCAAAACAGTGAGCAAGCTTCAAAATAATTTAGAATAGTTATTGCAAAACAGTGAGCAAGCTTCAAAATAATTTAGAATAGTTATTGCAAAACAGTGAGCAAGCTTCAAAATAATTTAGAATAGTTATTTCAAAACAGCAAGCAAGCTTCAAAATATTTTAGAATAGTTATTTCAAAACAGCAAGCAAGCTTCAAAATATTTTAGAAAAGTTATTGCAAAACAGTGAGCAAGCTTCAAAATAATTTAGAATACTTATTTCAAAACAGCAAGCAAGCTTCAGAATAATTTAGAATAGTTATTGTAAAATAGCAAGCAAGTTTCAAAATAATTTAGAATAATTACTGTAAAACAGCAAGCAAAACAGCAAACAAGTTTTAAGATCATTTCAAATTATTATTGTAAAACTGCAAGTTCCAAATATTTTAGGACAGTTATTATACAACAGCAAGCAAGGTTCAATCAAAATGTTGTAGTGTTATACACATATTTTTTTAGCACAAAACAGGTTCTTGGTTTGGTTTCCTCTGATTATTCCTTTTGATATTCACATTACAAAAACATATCCGCGTTTCATAGTGCATTCTTGCATTCCTCCGAAATGGTAAATTTACTGACGAAAATTTTTGATATTTTTCTAATTTTTACTCCAAACATAGGTTGTAAGTGCTCGTTAGAACGAGAACCCACAACATATGACTTGGAACAGAAATAAGCAAAATAATATCCGTCCCCATAAACCCCAGTTTTCACTAAATAAAGTGTGGTTTAAAGGTGTGTTCATTTCACAGACTTATTAACATGATTAAAATGTACAGTCAAACTTAAATGGCTTGAACACCTTCAGGACAATCAAAATTTGTTTGAGATAGGCTCTGAGTCTCTGAGGGTTAACGCAGTTTGAGTCTCTGAGGGTTAATGTAATGTCGATTTTCTTTAAAATAAAGTTGTGTTGTGGGTATTCATTAGAATTGCCTCAGCGAGGCAATTCTAATGAGTACACACTACAAACATTATGAAGATAAAATGAGAAGATTTTCCAAAATACTAATATCTGCAGTTGTGGGAAATTGTTTCTAGGGAAACAAGATTGAGTTAGAAACTGTGGAGGAGCTGTCGGTGTTCGTGTAATAGAGGTTTTACTGTACTACACGTGTTTAGGGCAGTGTGTGGTTGCACATCCTTTAACTCTTATCCCGCTGATCATGACAAACCCTACTTTTGCAAACAGTGTAGATCCTGATCAGATGGCTTCTGCAGAAGCCATCTGATCGGGATCTACACTGTTTGACATTCATTTTGTGATTTTGTAGGAATAAATTACATCAGTAATCTGATTGGTTCAAAGTCAGGAATGGGCGAGGCTAATTAATAATTCAGCTGGATAAGGGTTAACACAGATTTTGTTTTGCAGTACATTTGGGTGTGTCTGCATGGTCCGTCTAAATATCCATGCAATATGGCAACAGTTTGTCACTTATCTCTTTTTGAATAGTCTGAAGGCTGTAGAAGGTTCATGTGAACAGCAAAGACCGACCAGACTGTTCAGATGTGCTGGTCGATCTGAGTCTTGGCTGGTCGCACAAGCCTCATTCTAGGTGGCTCAGTGAGGATGGTCAGTAATTCAAAATAACGCCTATATAATTTTGACCCCCTTGAACCCTACTTATATATAGTAAAACTGGGTTTTGCAAGGGAAGCCTGATTTTCTCATTTATGCTCTAAAATATAGATTAAGGGTACTCGTTAGAACCCCCTCATCGAGGCGGTTCTAACGAGTACCCACAATCTATATTTTGAGCAGAAATAAGAAAAATACCACATTTAGTCCTCTTAAATTTTTCTTTTTTCGGCGATAAAGGTTACAATTTATTTGAATAGGCGTGTTTTCGTGATAACTTGAGGCAGTTCTATGAAGTACCCACAATCTGTTTTTTTTTTTTCAGCAGAAATAAGGAAAATAATTTGTACCCTTGTAAACCACACTTTGCCATATGAAGTGGGGCTTGCAAGGATATTCATTACATGGACTTGATAACATGATGAAGAGCAAGTTCTTTCCTTTAGACCAGTAGACTTATTTTTGGCAGCGTCAGAAAGAAAATAAGAAGCTATCAAGAGTTTCCTTTCTTGCAAAACGTTATGGGAAATGATAGGTGTGTCTGTTTGTTTGTATTGGAGTTTAACGGCCCAGCCAACACTATTTTATGTCATTTTTGAGCTGGTCAGTTTACCTATCCACACTTTTCCTGGGCAGGCTTATACGTAAGCATTAAACCAGTACAGTAAACATTCTTTTGCCAGACACTGACAACTGCCCTTCTTGAGTCAGCGGAAGGGAGAGTGACCATAGAAAAGATTTCATGATCAGTCTCCATGAAAGAATGTTGCCGGCCCTGGCAGGTATCGAACGCGCATCCTCCTGATCACAAGTCAGACGCGCATCTGACTGAGCTACCCAGGCCTGCTTTATGGGAAATGATAGGCGTGTCTATTTATCTTTAAAGAGAGTATTTTCTTTTCTTATGTGGAGTGATCTAGAAATTAATGAGACTCATTGGCTGATGGTTAGTAATATAGTACACCACAACGTCTTGATAACACAACTGTAGGGTCCAAAGCAGAAACCATGTAAGTTAAACAATAGTGGTACAGTAGAACTTCGATAGCTCGAACATCGATGGCTCGTTTACCATGGATGAGTCGAACCTGTTCACGAGTCCCTAGCGAAATCCTTTACATAAGAAATAGTGGGGGATAATTTAGAAGATTTTAGTCTTTTATCTTGTAAATGTGTGCTGTGTGTACTCATTAGAATCGCCTCGATGAGGCGATTTTAATGAGTACACACAGCATACATTTTCATTATAGAACACCGAAAAGATGTCTAAAAGTATCTCGTTATGTCCCCTGGCAGTCACCTCAGTGGCTCGAACTTCCCCTGTCTTGAACAGATTTTCGAGGTCCCAAAGGTGTTCGAGCCATTGAAGTTAGACTGTATATTGAAAAACAAATGTATAATTTATATAGAAAAATGACCATTTATGGTCATTTTTCTATATAATCTATACATTTTATCAATACAGTTTTGGGATCCATCTTGAAACAGTGTTATATTCAAAACAGTGTTCTAATGAACAGTGTTTTAACCCTTGTCCTGCTGAGCCCGAATATGCCTTATTTTTCAAACAATGTAGATCCAGATCAGATGGCTTCTAAAGAAGCCACCTGATCAGGCTCTACATTGTTTGTCATTCAGATTGTGAATTTGTTGCAATAATTTGCATCAAGTAATCTGATCGGTTGATAATCGGTAGTGGGTGTGGCAGATTAAAATATTCAGCAGGACAAGGGTTAATGAGGTTGTGGTGTAATCGTAGAAATCAAGCGATTTTGGTACTCATCGCCTATGTGAGCAGCGAAGGTTCAGGCGAGCCTGCGCATCCGTGCAGTCTCGCCAGAACCTTCGCTGCTCGCTCATACAAGCAGTGAATCAAGAGGAACCTTCAGACAGAAAGCCATATCCCTGGCCCCTCTGACTGGCTGGGCATGCGCAGTTAAAATTTGTCATGCTGGAATGCTCAAAGACACAAATTCGCTTGGCGGGGCTCATATGGAGAAATATGGAAGTTTATCTTTCAGTTATCCCCAAATATCTACCTTATCTGTGGCTATTAGTAACCAAACATCATTGATGTTAGGCACCCGGTTGATGTGACGAAATATTTTATCATCACAATACCTCATTATTTATGGATCAGCCCACATGTATTGTTACTGCACATGCTGGGGTTACACTATAGATCTATATGAATATTTTAATATATAAAATATGAAAATTTGTTGATGTACTTTCTTTTCCTTTATTTTCCTTATATCCAGACTTGTATGTTGCCCCAAATTTCGAAGTGAAATCAGCCTTATGAAAAGGGGTGGTTGGCTGAAGCAAAGGTTTTTGTTTGTTTGATTTGAGGTTTAACATCCCCGTCAACACTGTGAAGGTGATGTGTATCTTGCGTCATTGGGGAATCAAACTGATATTGGCTTACGGCTGGACAAGGCATGGTAGGGGGGAGTGTAGTTAATTCTTCTGTTTCTGCACTTAGATTTATTTTCCTTTCTCCTCTGTCCCTCACTTTTACCTCATTCAGTGTCTCTTTCCCCCCCTTTCTCTGGGAGACGTCACAAAAGTACCCACAAGGGTTGATGTTTCATTAAACCTAAATCAATCGGTCAATCACCCTAATGAAAACCATTTACAGTAGAACTTCAATGGCTCGAACACCTTTGGGACCTCGAAAATCTGTTCGAGACAGAGGTAGCCACTGAGGATTACTGTCAGGAGGCATAACGGGGTACTTTTGGACATATTTTCGGTGTTCTGTAATGAAAATGTATGTTGTGTGTACTTATTAGAATCGCCTCATTGAGGCGATTCTAATGAGTACACACAGCATACATTTGCAAGATGAAAGACGAAAATCTAAATTATCTCGCACCATTTCTTATGTAGAGGACTTCCCTATAGGGCTCAAGAACGGGTTCGACTCAGCCATGGTAAACGAGCCATCGGTGTTCGAGCCATCGAAGTTCTACTGTACTTTAACATGTCTGTCTTATGGACACCTATGAAAACCCCACTTGACATAATAAAGTGTATGGAACTCTGTGGCCTAATGGGTAAGTGCCTGACTTCTAATCATTAGATCTCCGACCTCTATGGGCTGCAAGGAAAGGTCTGGGTCTAGTGGTTCAAAGCCTTGTCATTAAGATAACACACCCGTGCGACATATTGCATTTTTTTCACATCTGCAAAATTGCCATTTTTCTGATGAAAATCTGTGATATTTTTCTTATTAATACTGCAAACATAGGTTGTGGGTGCTCGTTAGAACCGCCTCATTGAGGCGGTTCTAACGAGTACCCACAACCTATGTCTTGGAGCAAAAATAAGAAAAACAATGAATACCCCCGTAAACCCCAGTTTTCTCTATATAAAGTAGGGGGTATAGGGGGGTCTTCATTTCACGGACTTGTTCACGTGATGTTGTCTTAATACTTGTCCTGCTGAATATTTAAATATGCCACACCCACCAATTAGACTAGATGCAAATTATTGCAACAAATTCACAATCTGAACGACAATGTAGATCCTGATCAGATGGCTTCTTTAGAAGCCATCTGATCTGGATCTACTTTGTTTTAAAGGTAAGGCATATTCGGGCTCAGCAGAACAAGGTTTAACAAGGTCGTTAGTGGTGAAATTGTTAACTGTTCTAGTAAGTAAAATATCTAATACTGTGGAATTTTTGCTGTGGGGTTTTGAAGGACTGACTCCGACTCGGACTCATGACAGTTTGCTCAAATGATGACCCTCAGATGACATGGACCTGTTTTATACCAAGGTCAAATTTAGTCACATAGACTTTTGTAAGGGAAAAAGTCAAAAGCAGCCTTTGATCTGAAAATTGGTAGATGCAGTTAGCTTAATGAGTGGATGAAACTTCATCAGCATTCAAGGTCAAGGTCATTCTTTGACCTCAGCCCAAGGGCATTTCAGTGAAAATTATGTCCCCCCACCCGAAAGGGAGGGGGACATATTGGTTTTGGTGCGGATCCTGTCGGCGTCAGTGTCTGCGTCGGCGTCGGCGTTGCCTCTTGTCTGCACTCTATCTCCTGAATGGATGGATGGATTTTGATTAAACTTACACAGATACACCATTGGGAGGGGGAAAAGTACTGATTAGATTTTGGTGACCTTGACCTAATTTTCAAGGTCACAGGGCTGAAACCATTGTCAAATTTTAGACCAAAAAAGCTTGTCTGCACTCTAACTCCTGAACCAATGGAAGGATTTGGTTCATACTTGATACATTATATCAGTGGGATGGTCTTAAGAACTGATTAGCTTTTGGTGACCTTGACCTAATTTTCAAGGTCACAACGGGAGTTAGACTTTTAAAAATTGGCTTGTCTGCACTCTTTCTCCTGAACCAGTGGATGAATTTTGGTACATTATATCAGTGGGCTGGTCTTAAGAACTGATTAGATGTTGGTGACCTTGACCTAATTTTCAAGGTCACCACGGGACTTAGACTGTTGAAAATTGCCTTGTCTGCACTCTATCTCCTGAACCAGTGGATGGATTTGGTTCAAACTAGGTACATTATATCAGTGGGCTGATCTTAAGAACTGATTAGATTTTGGTGACCTTGCCCTAATTTTCAAGGTCACAGGGCTGAAATAATGAGTGTGGTGGGGGGACATCTGTTTTCTCAGAAAACAATTCTAGTTAAAACTTATTTTCCACAGAAACCACTGAGTCTTTTGTAACCAAATTTCATATGAAAAGCCATTAGGAACAAGAAAATGAAAATTAATTTTAGTTTGGTCACATGGCCGCCATGCCCATATAAGTTAAAAACCCGTTAAAAAAAATCTTCTGGAACCAATGGGCGGATTTGTGATCTGGAAATTGGTAAAGGAGTAAATGAGACTACACAAATGTTCAAGGTCAAGGTCATTCTTTGACCCTGGCCAAAGGTCATTGACATATGAAAATTATAACTTTTTTCCACAGGAACAACTGGGCCATTTGTAACCAAATTTCATCTGAAAGCTTCTTGGAACAAGGAAATAAAAATAATCAATATGAGTTTGGTCACATGACCAATATTGCCACCATGCCCATATAAGGTAAAAAAAAAAAAAAAACATTCAGAATTTTTTTTCTCAATTCAAAAAGTTTAGGTAACATAACCAAGATGGTTGCCATGATAAAAACCTTCAAAATCTTTTTCTCAGAAACCAATGGTGCCATAAATGCTCAGAACTCAGGTGAGCGGTTCAGGATCATTTGAGCCCCGCCAAGCGAATTTGGGTCTTTGAGCATTCCGTCATGACAAATTTTAACTGCGCGTGCCAAGCCATTCAGAGGGGCCAGGGATATGGCCTTCTGTCTGAGGGTTCCTCTTGATTCACTGCTTGTATGAGCAAGCAGCAAGGGTTCTGGCGAGACTGCGCGGATGCGCAGGCTCGCCTGAACCTTCGCTGCTCGCATAGGCTATAAGTACCAAAATCGCTTGACGGGGCCCATTTGTCCTCTGGTATTCTTTGTTTGGTATTTAACAGTCCAGTCAACACTATTTAGGTGTTAACCTTGGGCATGTTTACCCATAAACATATAATCTGTGCAGTGCACATTATTTTGCTAGAAACTGGTAACTTCCCTTCTTGAATCAGCAGAATGGAGAGAATGACAGTTGGAAAGATTTCATGACCAATATCCACGAAATAATGTTTCCAGGTATCCAATCCAACCCATGACCACCTAATCTCCAGTCGGATGCACAACACATGATGTGAATCTAATCTGTACACAAATAGATCATCGAAAGTGTATTCTTAGGTCATCCCCAATCACCTTGGGTAATGATTTTCCCTCTATGGCTCAAACAAATTTTTATGGTGCAAGGGGTTTTGGAAATAGTGTAGACAGTAAACTGTTATTATAGTTACACTCATTTGAAACTGGCACGTTCCCTAGATTTTACAGCTAGATAATTATCCCCGTGTTTTTCTAAGAAAAAGTGGGCTTCATGTCGTACCCCCTGTCTTTCATCTGTCAGTCTGTCCATCTGTAATGTCAAATCATTGCTCGTAGACCATTTAAGCTAGAATCGCTAATGTTTCCCAGGCAATGGCTGAAGACTGCAGGAAACAAAACCGTGTTGAATATCAAAACGATGGCAATGAACAGTGGAATACAGTGGTGTAGCCCTGGTAGTATGTATGGGGTTCACCAAAGGTCAAAAAAGAAGGATTTGGGGTCCTTTTTTCGAATGTCACACAACTCCCAGGCGTCACTACTGAGAGATCAAAAAGTAGAATTTGGGTTCCTTTTTTCGTTTGTCACAAAACTCCTCATAGGCCCTTGCAACTCACAGATAGTAGCCCTATCATCACGCTAACAAGTCCGTGAAATGAACACCCCTTACACCCCACTTTATATAGAGAAAACTGGGGTTTAGTTAGGTATACATTATTTTCCTTATTTCTGCTCCAAGACATGCGTTGTGGGTACTCGTTAGAACCGCCTCAATGAGGCGGTTCTAACGAGCACCCAAAACCTATGTTTGGAGTATAAATAAGACTTATATCGCAAATTTTCATCAGAAAATTGACCGTTTTGGAGGTGTAAAAAATGCATTATGACGCACGGGTGTGTTATCATAATGTGGATGCGGACTGGAGGAATGTATTTGGTAGTTTTATATGACCCCCATGGGGCAAGCCAGATGATGGGGGAGTCCCAGGATATAAAAAAAATCTACTTTGTCATATGAAATCGAACGTAATGAAGAGTGGAATACAGCAGTGCAAAGATTTTGGCCTGTGCAGGCATGTCTGGGGGTCACCAGAGGTCAAAATAAGTATTTTGAGTCCTTTTATTGTGACATGATTTTCATAGAGCGGGGTAATGTGATGGCGCGCCATCCACTGATTCTAGTTCATTTTTTTTAATAGCTCATTTGCATAATTTATGCGAATTTATGCTAATTATTTGACTAGACTACGTACTTCATCTCACAGGCTTAATATAGAAATAGGTAGGTATGCTAGAATTGAAAGATCTGATCGCATATGTTCAAAATGCCAAATGGGTGTTTTGGGAGATGAAATACATTTTATGCTTGAATGTCCTACTTTTCAGGCATCCAGAGAACCTCTCATTACAGTTGTGGTCAATAACTGTAGAAATTTTAACATGATGAGTACTTCTGATAAATATATCTGGCTGTTAAATTGTGAAAATGATAAAATAATACAAGCACTAGCTAAATTTGTTCTTATTAATTTAGACTAGTATATACTTGTAGAACTTCCTTTTAACAAGAACATGATTGAATATTCCGCCTCATGTGTGCAGGATAATGTATGTTATCAAGTGTAAATATGTATTCTAGTCACATTAAGCTGTAGAGAACGAGGTTGTATTAGCAAATACATTCACATTTCGCAGTAATAGCATAGTATGGTTCACATTGAAGAATATGCCATATACGTGTCTTGCATGCTGATGATAACTCCTGTCATTTCACAAGTAGATGTCATTATGTTCCCTGTTCCCTGGATGTGTCAATGCTGGCGGAATGTTTTAAGAACGGGTATGCAAGCGCCCCCTTAACAAGGGGAGGTGGGGAGGGGGGCTGTCTTGGGTACACAGTATGATGTGTGCACCAAATCCGCTGGTCGAAGTGGTTAGGTAGAGTACTGGCTGTATGCTGTGGACCACTTTGTTCAGGTGTTTATGGTGGGCACCTTGTTAAAAATGAATGCACCAGTGGAATCATATCGGGGGAATAGGTTGATACAGGTTTATGAAAAGCAACCTTTCTAAATCATATAGGTCATTTATGTCTTGTTCTATTGTTTTTGGCTTTCTTTTGAGGATCTGTCATTTGGAACTCTTTCCTAGATTATTCATTTGTTAGTATAGTTACATTATGATACATCTGTTTATGCTCCTATGTGAACCGGAAATTCGTAATAAATATCTTGTATCTTGTATTTACAATGTGATCCAAACTATCTTGGCAACCGCTGACCCGATTTTCAAGATGAAAGCAGTTTTGTCCGCTTACACACGAGGGTCGTTCAATAAGTATCTGGCCAGTCCTACTCAGAGTCACGCTTGATTTTCCACAAAGTAAGCACTTCCTCTATCGATCTTCAAGGCTGAAAGTCCATTTTGGTAAAATTCAGGGTCTTAAGACAATCCACCCTCCAACCGTGTCAAGCTCTTCGCCTGACCGGAAGTGACGTGCGCGCAATTCTTTCTTCAAGTTCGTCCATCCAATAACTAAGGTCATACGGAGACGGGGCCTCGGTTTAAAGACTCATCTGAAAGTCTGGAGAAGCTCGGGATCGATCCTGCGACCCCTGGTTTACAAGGCGAGTAGCGTAACCACTCGACCACGGAGGCTTCTACCAGATCAGGAGAATAAAGTGGATATGGTCCACAGAAACGTTGCAAGTATAGTCTTAGCATGGCCATGTTGCAACAACACATTTTTGTAATTTTCACGCCTTTTCTGTACTAAAGGTGCACGTAATTGGTCCAAAATATTAGCATAAACTGAGTCACCATTAATAGTCTGGCAATGAGGTAAATAGTCCACCCACAGAATCTCTTGTTGTCGCAAAACACAGGTGCCATGACATTGACAACTGAAGGCTGAGTCTTGAATTTCTTTGAATGTGACCAGTCCATTGTTTACTCTGCTGTTTAGTCTCAGTAACATTATGATGGATACACGTTTCGGCCTTCGGGAAAGCCTTCCAAATCAGAATATCTTTCCAAAAGTGACTCGGACATGGACACTCGCACAGCTCGTTTTTTGTTTGTTTGTTTGTATTGGAGTTTTACGGCCCAGTCAACACTATATAGGTAATTTTTGAGCCGGTCAGTTTACCTATCCACATATTTCCTTGGCAGATTTATACGTAAGTGTGTGTGTGTGTGTGTGTGTGTGTGTGTGTGTGTGTGTGTGTGTGTGTGTGTGTGCGTGCGTGTGTGTGTGTGTGTGTGTGTGTGTGAATTCGGGTTTAACGTCGCTTTCAACAATTTTTCAGTCATATCACGACGGTGTCTGGTTGCGACAGGGAGCTCAATGCTCACGTTTATAGTGCTGCCTCACTGAAGTTTCATGTCCCAGACACATTACATGATACCACACCCAGTCACAATATCCTGACACTGGATCGACCAGTCCTAGCTCTTCCCCGTAAATCTGAGTGCCAAGCGAGGAGCAGCTAGTACCATTTTTAACGACTTTTTGTATGTCGCGGCCCGGGATCGAACCCCAGACCTCCAGTTCCCCGGAGCGGACACTCTACCAACTGAGCTATCGGGGCCGGTTTATACGTAACAGTGTACATTCTTTCGCCTGAAACTGACAACTGCCCTTGTTGAGTCAGCGGCCGTAGAAACGATTTCATGATCAATCTCCACGAAAGAATGTTGCCGACCCCGGCAGGTATCGAACCCGCATCCTCGTGATTAGCAGTCAGACGCGCATCCGACTGAGCTACCGAGGCCGGCCAGCTCGTTCTTTACTAAGGCGTTTTGGCACCCAACGCGCTGAAAGCTTCCTCATGCCCAGCCGTTCATCGTCATTACTGTCTTTTGTAGCTAAAACCGCAATAAAAACGAAAAAACAATCAATAACAACAAAAAACGAAAATTTCAGGATGAAAAATTGGGTTATTTTCTTATTTCTGCTCAAAATTAAGACTGTGTGTGCTCGTTAGAACCGGTTCTTACGAGTACCCACAATCTATTCTAGTTTAGAGAAGAAATGAGAAAAAATAAGTTTTACCCTTTTTAACCCCACTTTTATATAGTAAAACTGCATGGGGTTTATAGGGATAAACCTTAATTTTCTTATTTCTGCTCTTATATATATAAGCTTTTTTCGTGACGTACTTCCGGTTCTAAAAATAGAACGGGAAAAGCCCTGGCCGTCAACTGTCGCATTGCTTCTAGGCAGTGGGACAGATAAAGTGTTAATTGCAGCGTAAAACAGTGGAATTCTTTTAAACTTTTGGCGAATTCTAATGTAAGATAATGGAAGAAACACCGATATGCTGCTAGGTGTGAAATTTCGCCAATCCCAAGTGTTATTTGTTTAGTTAACTGCTCTTAAACATACGACCCAACAGGGTCTCTCTCTCTCTCTCTCTCTCTCTCTCTCTCTCTCTCTCTCTCTCTCTCTCTCTCTCCGAGTGTGCCATGGCCTATATGTTGCTCTCTCTCTCTCTCTCTCTCTCTCTCTCTCTCTCTCTCTCTCTCTCTCTCAGCGTATCAACAATTAGCGAGCGTAAGTAAATTTAAATTACAGTTTGTCGTTTAATAAAGACATGTAGCGTTCAACAACGTTGTGTCTACATCAAACCAACATAAAAGCGATGCACTGACGAAACGTCAGAACGCCAACGCCAACGCAACGTTGGCGATAACACGGCGTTGCTTAATAAGTGCTCGGACCCATCACGACTCAGTGGGATTGGAAGATTAAATTCAAAACAAACGTAGAACACCCTTTCAGTGCATGAGATTCGCAAGTGCAAGATTTTACAGACTGACTGACTGAACTGGTTTTTAAGGTAACCGGGCGCTATAAGCACATAGGGGCAATCTGGTAGATTTGTATATATAGCAGCCCTTACATTAACCCATTTGGTACCAGAAACCATAAGCAGGAATACTCGTACTACAGGTACTAATCCACACTTATCTGTCACTTCTGTGACGTCACAGCCAGTCGCTAGTTTTCATACAGGTAATACATGTACTAGGAAAATGTATAGAGTTATATAGGAGCCCGTCATTTAACTAATAAAATCTTTTATTTTCATTTCTACAAGATATTATTATAACCTCGCATTTGATAGAAAAATGTATCTGCTACATTTTGGTACCAAATTTGTTGAAATAAAATAAATTTTAAAGTGGCCCAGATTCTAATGAATGCCACTGGGGTATTTCCCTATTAAGTCTTTGTATTTTACTACAAAAATGAAAAAATAGCCTTAATTCAAAGGCTCAAAAGTCATATTTGTTAAAATTTCTCCGTGCGCTGTAACCTCTCACTAGAAAGATCTATTTAATATCTATATTCATGTGGTAAAAAATTTAGAAAAACAGTTTATTAAAAGTGGCCCACAGGTTGTATAAAATAGCTATATTTGAGGTTTCGGATCAAAAATGTGTAAAGATTACACAGACGCAGGGCTTGTATACACAGTATATTAGAATGAATCGCAAAAGAAGTTATAAGAATTGAAAATCTGTATCAGTATGGATAATATTGTCTAATATTATTGATAGAATTAGAAAGAATATATTGCTTAAAGAAAACAAATATACATCCATAATTAAAAACATTGCACTCATAACTTAATTAATTTATTTTTGATAATGTAAACTTATGTTTTTAATTTGCAACCTTTTGAAGCTTGTTTTAAGATTTGCTTTAATTATATTTTCGCCTAGGAAAACTACTAACTGCTTATTAAGAAAACTTGAATGATACGATGTATATTTCCACCATTACGAAAACGCGCCTATACAAATACATTGTAAATTTCACGGCCAACTTACAACAATTTAAGAAAAAGTTCTTTCTTATTTCTGCTCTTGATTATAGATTAAGGGCATACTCGTTAGAATGACGATGATGACTCGATAGAACAGTCAAACGTATGATTTTAAGCTCAAAAGTCTTTTTTTTATTTTTATCTCATTTCTGCTCAAAATAAAGATTGTGGGTACTTGTTAAAATCGCCTCACTGAGTCGATTCTAACGAGTAACCACATAATATGTTTTTAGCAGAAATAAGACAATTATTGTTTGTGAGGATTAAATAATTTTCAGTTTTTGACGGTCAAATTTTCAATCTATATTTGAATAGGCATGTTTAGGTAATGTTTGTTAGATTTTACACCAGTCCTGTAGATGCAGTGTTTTAATTCATGTGTTTAGAAAACTTTAATGTTCTCGATAAGTTATAATTTATATAATACGATGCATATTTCCATCATTACGAAAACACGCCTATTCAAATACACTGTAAATTTCACGGTCAAAACCAGCAATTATAAAAAAAAATATGATGGTTTTCTTATACATATACTTTGTGGGTACGCGATAGAACTGCCTCTGCGAGGCGGTTCTTACGAGTACCCACAATCTATATTTTAGAGAAGAAATAAGAAAAATGAGCACCCTGAATTTATGGTTCGTGGCTAAAAGTCATACATAAGAAGTAAGAATCTTTCGTCCGGATCGTGTTATTTTTCTCTTATGAAGTCCAAACATAGTGGTTCTTTTCTTTGTCTCATTGATAAATTTTAATCTTCTCTGGGCTTAGCCGAAATAAAATACTAAATTTGGCAAAATATCTCATTTGTGCAATAGTTTCAGAAGCTGTGTTTCTTTCCCACACCTACTCCCTTAAATTACAATATACAATCTTGTCATTTTTAAATGAAAAATACACAATGGTTCTCCCGAAGGCTATGCAATGAAATTGATCGTTTATGACAAAAGGTGTGTGTGTGGTGGGGTGGGGGTGGGGGCGTGATATACCTCGCAAGACCACATTAGTTTTATGGATTGTTTGATTATCTTAATTACATAGAAAAAGTGGGGTTTATAATGACAAACAAACCACAAACCAATTGTTGTTTTACATTGCATTAACCCTCATCCTGCTGTTCACGACAACCCCTAACATTGCAAACAGTGTAGATCCAGATCAGATTAGTTCTAAAGAAGCCATCTGATCAGGATCTATACTGTTTGTCTACCAGTTTGTGAATTTGAACGAAAACAGTATACAATGTAGTCTGATCGGCTGATAGTATAGATGTGACTTATTATATTATTCGCGTTTGAACAGCCTCGTCGAGGCGTTTCTACCGAGTACCCGCAATGCATGTTATGTGCAGAAATATTAAAATTATCAGTTTTTTTTTTTTAATCTGAAAATTTCAATTTTAGGGTGGTAAAAGTTTTAATGTAATATAATGTGAGTATAGGCTACGAGTCCTTTCGTTGTGTCTTGTTTAAATCTTAAAGTAAGAAAATTACGACACAAACCCACTTTATTTATTCTGAAATGACTGAGGATATATAGGTGTATATTGAAATAACTTGAGTTGCTCGCCTAGGGCGTCCGAGATATGTTTATCCAAAGTTTGTGAATGTTGTGTATTAACTCATTTTGTACCGAATCCCACAAAACAGGTTATAGCAAAATGTGCAGGCCCAGATCAGACGCCACCGAGCTCGGCTTTTGTTCAGGAACTTCTTTTTGCAAAAAGTTCAGCCTTTTTTTTATTTTTCAAATATATTTAGAAAACACTTCACACCATCAAAGTTAGTTTTATGAATTGTTTGATTATCTTAATTACATAGACAAAAAAGTGAAGTTTAGAATGACAAACAAACCACAAACCATTTTTTTTTTTACATTGAAATAACCCTTATCCTGCTGTTCACGGCAACCCCTAACTTTGCAAAGAGTGTAGATCTAGATCAGATTAGTTCTAAAGAAGCCATCTGATCAGGATATATACTGTTTGTCTACCAGTTTGTGAATTTGAACGAAAACAGTATACAATTGAGTCTGATTGGCTGATAGTATAGATGTGACTTATTATATTATTTTCGTTTGCACAGCCTCGTCGAGGCGTTTCTACCGAGTATCCGCAATTATCAGGATTTTTTAATCTGAAAATTTCAATTTTAGGGTGGTAAAGGTTTTAATATAATATAATATAATGTGAGAATAGGCTCCTTTCGCTGTGTCTTGTTTAAATCTTAAAGTAAGAAAATTACGACACAAACCCAGATTCCTTATTCTGAAATCACTGAGGATGTATAGGTGTATATTGAAATAATGTGAGTTGCTCGCCTAGGGCGTTCGAGATATGTTTATCCAAAGTTTGTGAGTGCTGTGCATTAACCCATTTTGTACCGAATCCTACAAAACGGGTTATAGCAAAATGTGCAGGCCCAGATCAGACGCCACCGAGCTCGGCTTTTGTTCAGGAACTTCTTTTTGCAAAACGTTCAGCCATTTTTTATTTTTTTTAAATATATTTAGAAAACGCTTCACACCATCAAATTTTGAAATGGACTTGCGCTATGTATAAGGTTGACAAATTCCGGTCGGTACAAAATGGGATTATCTGATATAGACGACGGAGCTTCAGTTGCTTTAATTAGCACATCCCAGAAGCCCCCGCCCATAGGGGCTTGAAGAAATATATGGGCTGCATGATGCTTCCACGCAGAGCTGAATCCGGCCCACTAGTACTGGTAAACCGCTTAGAGGATCTAAGCCTGTCCAGGAACCGTGGTGCGAGGCGGACCGTTCATGCTAATAAAACCTATTGGTTTCATTGGGCGACAGGGCTTGAGATGTCATTTCATCTCAATGTCGGGTAAAAGTCCCACAAAATTGGAAGTGACGTCTCCAAAATGACCTTTACAGTGTTGACGGGGACGTTAAACCTCAAATCAAACAAACAAAGCACATCCCAGTGTAGGTATGGAGCTCTTCATATCAGAAATTAGACTGGAGTTTAGAGGCTTTCTCAACACTTTTTTTGTGATATCGAGCTTGTCAGTTTACCTATCCCCACTTTTCTACTGAGTATACGTACGCGATTAACCAGTGTGGCGCATATTCTTTTGTTTGAAACTGACAGCTGCCCTTTTGAAACAGTGGAAGAAAGAGAATGAATGTAGAGAAGATTTCATTATCAGTTTCCACGAAAGAATATAGCCGTCTCCGGCAGGTATCGAACCCGCATCCTCCTGATCACCAATCATTCGCGCATGCGACTGAGCTACCGAGGCCGGCTTCAGAAATAAGTCAACACCCATGTAAAATTAGGTGGTCATATATGGTTATTTAAAATGAATTTTCCATAACAAAGAAAAAAAAAGCCGCGACGTGATTTTAAACAATGTGGCATTGGCGACTAGCATAGACTCAGATCAGACTGCGCTTAAGCAAGTGCAGTCTGATCAGAGACTTTGGTACGCGGAAGCAATGCAATTCATAGAACCGTTATTGAATCAGTAAACATGCAGGCTGATCTTGTTTTCACCTTAAAAACTACCACATTATTTGAAATCCTGTGTCGAAGCTGAATTCCAAACATACGCCACCGTGTCTACTAGGGCCTATGTTCGGATACATAATTGTATAAAAAGGAACAAAATTACATGAATATACCCATGAAATATATAAAAATGAAATAATATATTTATACATGTATAAACCTGATCTATTTTTATTTCCCTATAATTTTGGATTAACGGGCCCGGCCATGAATATTTAATTTATATCGAGGACAAAACACCTGGTCATCCGTTAGCAAAACATGCCTTTTTTATATAAAATATCAGAATTTTTCATCTTGAAATTTTCGGTGGCAAAAATATCCATACTAATTTTAAACAGGGCAATGGATAGAACACAGATTGGTTGTGTATTGTAACTCAAACCGGGAGGTGTGAAACTCTTATTACACACTGCATACACAGGTAAACGACGCTATTTCGACTACGGTCTAAGGGAATTAACTGATGTCAATCAAATATGGGATATCGGTAATATGAGTGACAGTTCCTGTAGTACGAGAATTCCTGGTAATGCCCAAAACGGGTACCCTGGCAAACAGTGCAGGCCCAGACTAGACCCCGCAGAACGCGGTGTCGGATCAGGGCCTACACTGTTTGCAAAAGTCAAGCCAATTTCCAAACAAATTTTGAAGAAAACACATCCTGACACCCCTAAATTTTGAAATGGACTCCTGCTTTATATAAGGAGGAAGATTCCATTTGGTACAAAAAGGGTGAATGGCTTATTAGCTTAGCTCTACAATATCTTCTTGGATACAGGGATCAGTCAAACCTCTCTCTCATCTCAACGATCACGTGACATTGAAGGGAGTTGGAGTGGGTCTTGACGGCATGACGTCGAACCAACGTTGACTCGACGCCCGTCTGTCAATCCACTCCATTACGAAAACATGCCTATTCAAATACATTGTAAATTTTACTAATTTGCTGAAAAAAGAAGAATTTTAAGATGAACATTTATATTATTTTTCTTATTTCTTTTCAAAATATAGATTGTGGGTACTCGTTAGAACCGCCTCGACGATTGTGGGTACTCGTGTACGCACAATTTATATTTTGAGCAGAAATAAGAAAAATATCACAATTTTTCATTTTCACGGCGGCAAAATTTACAATGTATTTGAAAAGGTGTGTGTTTTCATAATGTTAAAGTTTTTGAATTAATATCTGCAACTTTGGGTCAATAAATTGTTAATGAGCCAATATGTCTATTAATGATGTTCTTCATGTGATAAGTCCGCCCGCCGGGCAAAGCTGCGGCAAACAAAGTTCGGCTCTGCGAAGGCCTACTAAAAATGATTGCAATATAACTGTCTTTCTTTCTTTCTACTTATACTGCGATCGGTCACATTTTACCATTACTCGCAAGTGTACATTACATACACACCAGGGGCCAGTTTCATCCTTGGGGCTTGAAGAAATATATGGGCTGCATGATGCTTCCCCGCAGAGCTGAATCCGGCCAGCACACTAGTACTGGTAAACCGCTTAGAGGATCTAAGCCTGTCCAGGAACCCCGATGCGAGGCGGACCGTCCATGCTAATAAACCCTATTGGTTTCATTGGGCGACAGGGCTTGAGAAGTCATTTCATCTCAATGTCGGGTAAAAGTCCCACAAAATTGGAAGCAACGTCTCCAAAATGACCTTTACAGTGTTGACGGGGACGTTAAACCTCAAATCAAACAAAACAAACAAAATCATCAAAGCATTTGCGACGTATTTTCGTCTTAAAAAGATCGTACGAAGTTCTTACGACAAAAATCCTGTTTCATCAAATGCTCGAGATCTGCGATGTTCGCACATTTTGTCGTATTTCTGAGATGAATATTTAGACGTCGCACATTAAAATTTTCGTCTTAAACTTTGGACATGTCACTGACATAGCGGAAGACGATAACGCGCAGCATAGGTTATAGAATAATGAGTTACAGTCTTAAAAGTGTGGTAGGTAACATGTCATTTTGCTTAGGTAGCAGTACACAGTTTCCAGCCTGTGCACATGGGGAAATTTCTTCATAAGTAAGGGTAGGGATCAAATTCAGTGTCTAAATACTGTTTGGCAATTATGAAAGTAATATCTTGAATTCAGTCTATTGTTTTTGTGTCATTGTGGAGAAAAATGTATTAATTCATGGTCACATGACCTGGATATCAAGGGATGTAACTGAAAATACGAAACTACTGCTATACGAATTTATCGCTACACTTTCTGTTTAAAATAGCTGTCTGACTTCATTTGGATAGTGCTAAAAAAGTAAACGGCTGGCAGGGGTCAATTTCTAGCCTCCTTTCATTTTTGGTAGGTGTACAATAGAGCTGAATGCTGACAATAGTCCTTGCAAATGCAGTGTGCTGCCAGGGCTCCCTTGAAAACAACAGAAAATGGTAAAAAAAAGCAGCAGAAGTGGGTGGGGTAGGATTTGTTTACATAGCCACTACATTGGCTGTACAGAGTACAAACTATAGAAACCAGCTTCAAATTATTCTGTGGCAAGTCACAATGCAGAGATAACACAAAAGAGAAGGGTTGCAAAGTGTACTATTTGTTACGGCTCAAACAACTTCGTCCGCTGCGCGTCCGAGTCTCGCCTACAGCTTGGAATAGTGGTTTGCTACCTTACCTTCGCAGATCACGTCCATTACTCATACAATACGAGGACTGTTCAGCTATGAATGCAACTAAGCACATAAAAATGATTCCGTGATAGATTTCGATGAGCAATTTATTTTGTCCCCTCAAAGTATTCCCCTTTAACAGATATACAAACTTTCAGTCTTCAAGTCACACGGGGCAAGGTCAGGGGAATACGGGGGGGGGGGGGAGGGGGGGGGGGTGAGGGAGTTCAACAACCTTTTCCTGCTTCAGATAGTCTTGCACAATGAACGCCTTGTGCGATGACGCATTGTCATGTAGCAATCTGACATTGGCCAAACCAGCTGCGGGTCTTCGTTCTTTGAAATATTTCTTCAATTTTCGAAGAACTTTATTCTTGTAAAACTTCGCATTTACAGATTTTCCTTTAGGCACAGCAACCTGAACAGCAGGGCCCTGATTTGAAAAGAACATGGCATACATTACCTTCTTGACGCTCATGGTCCGCTTTGCAATGAATGGTCTTTTGCAATACTTTGTTGCCCATATTTTGTTCTGAATCTTTCGTTTTGGCTAAAAAAAGTGAACCCATGTCTCGTCATCTGTGACGACATTAGCGAAAGACCGTGCATTGTAATTTGGAAACTTTTTAAACAGCTTCTTGGCGCACCGAACGCGTGTCTTTTTCTGCTCATCTGTCAACAGATGGGGAATCCATCTAGCACAGATCTTTCTCATTTTCAAATCCCGTTTCAGAATTGTGTAAGCTGCTCCTAATGAGATGCCAACCATACTAGCTATTTGTCTTGTGGTGTATCGTGCATCGGTAGCAACTATTTCTTTCACTGTAGCAACCATCTTGGCAGATGTTGCTCTTTTCGGCCGACGATCATGTGGTGCATGTTCTGTTGAGCCTAGCCCACAGCTGAATTTCTTACACCAACAAAAACTGTCGGAAAAGACATTTAATTATGCCCATAAACCGAACATATTTCATCAAATTTGTCTTTAAACCGTATACCAATAATACAACGATTCTTAATATAGGACCGTATTTCAACGGCATACTCTGACCTTCTTCCAACCATGTTTTGTATTAGTATACAAGAGTAGACAGTGTTTATCGAACGATATATATGGCTAAAGTCAACTGATTTTAACAGGTTTGGTATCAATGTATAGGTAAAATGTTTTTCTACGCTGTGATATTTATTTCCAGGTAATTCTCGCATTAGTGCATGAGAAAACGTTCTACTTGCATTCATATTTGAACAGTCCCCGTATGTTACAGAAAGGGTTATCCTTTGGAAGCAAGGATACACCACAGAACTGGAAAATATAGAGTGTACATGTTTTCTGGGCCAGACTAGCTAGTTTCGGGTGATAAGGCCTCTTCAGTGACCCATGCAATGAAGACCCATCGAACCTGACACCTTTGTTATAATCTTTAGTTTGGGTTTTGGTTGGGGGTTTTCTTATTTTTTTTAAATAGATATTTAGGGTACTCTTTAGAAGTGGTTGTGCTTACGATTACCCACAATCTATATTTCATGGTGTAACATAGAACCGACGCTGGCTTTCGACCATCGGGGCTTGGAGACATAGTGCTTCCGCGCACAGCTAAAACCGACCAAACTTGATTACTGGTTAACCGCTTAGAATGTAAAAGCCTGTCGTAGAGGGACCTTCTCTCCAATCCCAGCGGCTTCTTTGGTCGGTAGGGTTTATGATGTCACTTCACCTCAAGGTCGGGTAAAAGTCTTACAAAACCGAAAGCAGCGTCTCCAAACTGACCTAAGTATATGTACATTGTACCAACGGTTGGCTGGGACTTAACAAAAGGATCAACGCGTTCAGGTAGTTCTAACGATTACCAACACCCTTCGATTAGACTTTTGATTAAAATGAAGACTCAGTGTGCCTCAAGTAGAAATGTGAATACGACACAGATGCCCCTTACCAGGGACCACCCTCACCAAAAAAAAAAAAAAAAAAAAAAAATCATGTTGCCAAATTAAAAAAAAATATCGCATTTCTCGGCTGGAATACTGTCCTTGAGAACATCGGCGTAGGTGTGGGTAATGTCGTTTAAATCTTGGAAAAAGTGAATGAACCAAATCCATAAAAAGTAAATTACTAAGTCTGTGACATTGACCTTGAGTTTTGGTTTTACGGCCCTGTCAAGATTTATTTCTTTTATTTCGAGCCGATCATTAATCAGATGTGGACGAAAACAAAACGGAGTAGCTGGAGAAACTACCTGTATCTTGCGTCATACCAAATACGAACTAAATCCATTAAATTGGTTAGGAAATGCGAGCTCTTATTGAACAACGTTGACATAAAAAAATCTGAGTCTGTGACCTTGACTTTGAGGTCATGGGCGCGTTTATGTTAAAATTGTGAATCCGTGACCTTGACTTTGAGCTCATCGGCATTGATGCGGCTGGGGGTCATAGGTAAGAACCAAAGTATTGCTGAATAATCATCAACGCTCTTAAAAGTTTAGGTTCTTCCTGGTACAATGCCTTAACCAGAGGTTACAGGATCATGTATGTACACCCCATACGGAAGAAAGTACGTGCATGTGCGTACGCTCGTATGTACGAAAACCTTTAATGTCGGGGGCGGGTGGCGGGGGTCATTGTCTGGCGTATTGTTATTTCGTCTATGTGCAACTGTGTATACATGTAGCTATAGAACAAGTTCTTTGTGGTTTAAAATCAGTCATGCTGTAGGATCCATGTTGCAAATGAACTGAATTTATTTTTCATCGAAAGGCTGGACGGCCTAACAGATGAACTATCAATGAATTAAAATTTGCTATATACAGACCATTGCCAACAACAAACTGGAGCAAAAAACTGACATACTTTAAATGCGAACACTTACAGAGGCTACGTCACGTAACGTTATATGCGGTATCCTTAGTAAACAACGTCATGTATTGACGTTTTGTGTAAAAATCATGCATTAACTGTGTTTTATGTTCATACGATAAATTAATGCCCCCCCCCCCTAGCCCATAGGGGCTTGAATAAATATATGGGCTGCATGATGCTTCCACGCAGAGCTGAATCCGGCCCGCACACTAGTACGGGTAAACCGCTTAAAGGATCTAAGCCTGTTCAGGAACCGCGGTGCGAGGTGGACCGTCCATGCTAATAAATTCTAGTGGTTTCATTTTGCGACAGGGCTTGAGATGTAATTTCATCTCAATGTAGGGTAAAAGTCCCACAAAATTGGTAGCAACGTCTCCAAAATGACCTTTACAGTGTTGACGGGGACGTTAACCCTCAAATCAAACACATCATACGACAAATTTTTTAATCTTGTATTCATGCTCTTCAATTTCTAAATTAATAAATTGAGCGTGAAAAGCTAATTAAATGCTCAGCGAAGTCTCACATGTCATCTAATATTATAAACTCAACAATGCTGAAGACACCCTCCCCCCGCCCACACACACCGCATTTACTGACAAACGCGATTGTAAAAGGTTCATTGTGATAATGACAACGTTAAATCAACGTTAGCCTGACGTCACGACGTCCACAAAACAGACCAGCTCGCCCGTGGTACAGTGGAAAGGGGTTCCAGGTAATTTATATCTGTATCTCACGATAATGAAATGGAAACACAAGTTTGAAACAACCTAGAATCAAGTTTGATTCAACGTTGTTTGTACTGGATATATATCTAGGTCCACTGGAACAATAATTTTGGAACGTGTTATTTAATTTACACGGCTTTTTCAAGACGGCACGTGATCACGCATGTGACAATTAGTGGCCCCGTTTAAGAGCATATTAAAAATTGCGACATATTTTAGTGAAACGCAAATTTAGCTCGTACGAACACTTTGCGATGTTTTGATGAAACTGACGTACGCAGTTCTTTAAAATGTGCGTAGGAGCAATTTAAGATTAATCGTACGATGTTTATTGATGAAACTGGCCCCTGGTTTGCAGGGTTGAAAGCCTACACAGTAATCATGTAATTACGGTAGGGGTCTTTAACCTGCACAGGAGATGACTCTTCCTGCACAGAGGGCCTCGAGTTAACGTCCCGATCCGAAGCACGGTACACTTTTTGGCATTCATTCCTGCAAATGATGCCAATGGAGCGTGTTCGGACACCGAAATAATCACCGCGGGGATCGAACCGGGGGCCTCTAGGATCAGAGGCAAGTGCACTAACCAATGAGCTATCACGCTCCTAATTATCACGCACTAATTGCAGCCAAACTTTTCTTAATGCCTTTTAATTTAAATTCTACATAATGGTAGCCAATTGTAGCTTTTCGACGTATTATATTCAGCCTTTATTCTTTCACCCGTCCTTTCTTCTTTCCGTTCGTCTATGCGCCTGTCTGTCTCACAGTCAGTCAGTCGATCTTATTTTATATTTAAGACACAATATCATGCATTACCAAGAATTAAGGAAAAGTATTCATTCATTTCATTTCATTCATTCATTCATTCATTCATTCATTCATTCATTCATTTCTTTCTTTCCTAAGTTTTACAGCTTTTCGTCATATATTATTATGCAGATCCCGAGTTCTTTCTACAGATGGAATAAATTAAATAATTAATTGATAAATAAATGAATAAATAAATAAACATTATGAGGCTGTGCTAAAGTAAATTTCTACCCATGACTATCTTGTCCTGCTGGCGCTCGTGGACTTAGCCATTTTCACGAGAGAAAGCAGGTGCCGAAAAGCTGACTTCCTTATTTTCAAATCAAAACGGAAGAAATATGTTTTTTATTGAGTATAAAATGGTATATATCATTGCAAACTTTGAGAATTTTTCTTTCTAGTCATGACTTATAAAAGAACCAATGGGAAAGTTTTTTCAGCAAAAATTTCAGCATATTTACCATATTTAATTATCAAAGTTTTAACGATACGTTAACTAACGACATCGTTAGTTTTGAACAACTGGTCCCTGGTTTTGAAAAAGAAGACGAAACAGGAAATGTGTAAAGAACTGTGTGAAGTTTATGGAAAGAGTGTCCCTTCATATTCAACTGTTAAAAACTGAGTGGCTGATATTAAACGTGGTCGGGTAACGTTGGAAGACGAGCACCGTAGTGGAAGACATGTGTACGCTACTGATGACGTCGCTAGTGAAAATCTACGGGACGGGCTAATGAAAGTTTCAGAAATGGCTAGAAGATTGGAGATTTCTGAGGGTAGCGCTTTTACCATTTTACATGAACGGCTGGGCATGAGAGAGCTTTCTGTGCATTGGGTGCCAAAACGGAATAGTAAATAACAATGAGTTGTCCGAGTGTCCATGTCTAAGTCACTTTTGGAAAGGTCTGTTTCTGATCCGGAATCGTTAACAGGGGCAAAACTTGTATCCATCACTATGATCCTGAGACTAAACTATTTCTTATGTAGAGGATTTAGCTAGGGGCTCAAGAATGTGTTCGACTCATCCATGGTAACCGAGCCATCGATTTTCCGAGCCATTGAAGTTCGACAGTACCTGTTTTCGAAAAAGAAGACGAAACAGGAAATTTATGAAGAATTGTGTGAAGTGTACGGAAAGAGTGTCCCTTCATATTCAACTGTTAAAAACTGAGTGGCTGATATTAAACGTGGTCGGGTAACGTTGGAAGACGAGCACCGTAGTGGAAGACATGTGTATGCAACTGATGACGTCGGCGTCCCCGTAGATTTTCACTAGCGACGGTCGCTAGTGAAAATCTACGGGGACGCCGACGTCATCAGGGACGGGGACGGGCGAATGAAAGTTTCAGAAATGGCTAGAAGATTGGAGATTTCTGAGGGTAGCGCTTTTACCTTTTTACATGAACGGCTTGGCATGAGAGAGCTGTCTGCATTGGGTGCCAAAACGACATAGTAAAGAACAATGAGCTGTCCGAGTGTCCATATCTAAGTCACTTTTGGAAAGGTATGATTCTGATCCGGAATTGTTAACAGGGGCAAAACTTGTATCCATCACTATGATCCTGAGACTAAACATCAGAGTAAACAATTGACTGGTCACGGTAAAAAACTCAAGACTTAGCCTTCAGTTGGCAAGGGTATGGCAAATGTGTTTTGGGACAGCAAGGGAGCTCTGTTCGTGGACTATTTACCTCATGATCAGACTATCAATGGGGCTTATTATGCTAATAATTTGGACAGAATACGTGCCGCTATTGTACAGAAAAGGCGTTGAAAACTTACAAAAGATATGCTGTTGCAACATGACAATGCTAGAATCCATACTTGCAAAGTGTCTGTGAACGCAGTGAAGCGGAGCGGTTTCAAACTCTTACCCCATCCACCCTATTCTCCTGATATGGCACCAAGTGATTAATTTTAGTTTCCAAACTTGAAGAAAGAATTGCGTAGACGTCACTTCCGGTCCGATAAAGAACTTAAGGCAGCGGTTGGAGGGTGGATTGGCTCTATTCACCATATTTGCATTATTTGCTGGCTCCCAGCTTGCACAGTGTCAATATTGGAAAGACAGGTAACCAGACCCCCCTGACCTTTGAAGGTCAGGGGGGTCTGGTTACCTGTTTTTCCAACACTGATAACCTTCAGACTAGGAACCAGCAGATAATGCAAATAAGGTGAATAAAAGATCATTAATTCTACAAAAATGGACTTTTAGTCTTTGAACCTCGACGGGGGAAGTGGTTATTGCTGCGGGGTGCATATGCTGAAAAAGAAGAAAAAAGGTGACTCTAAGTAAGGCAAGATACTCATTGAACGACCCTCGTATTTTAGCAGAGGAAGAACAAAAACAAAACAACAACGAAAACACGTATTTTGCCCACCTATAAAGTATGCATATATTTTTCTAACAACAAGATACAATGTAACGGATATACCTAGGTGATATGACTGGTGCCTTATTGAAATGCATGCACACTATAGGAACAACAACAGATTAGTTCACCGATAACATTCAAAAGAAAAAAAAATTACTCGTTGAGCATGTTCGTTACATATTTAATGAGAGGGTACTGAACATTGTAGTCGTCAGTTTCTTATTTCGACCCTTTAATTACCTTAATCTGATGTTTTCCCATTTTTATGGTGCGACCTCACAAAAAGTTTATGACAGCCATTCATTGTAAAAAATGCTGGCTTCCGTTTGGTCGTTGAAATAAGAGATCAGCAGAACAAATGAAATATTCTGTCTATCATTATTCACCATATTTGCATTATTTGCTGGCTCCCAGCTTGCACATTATCAATATTGGAAAATAGGTAACCAGACCCCCCTGACCTTGAAAGGTCAGGGGGGTCTGGTTACCTGTTTTCCAATATTGATAATCCTCGGACTAGGAACCAGCAGATAATGCAAAAAAGGTGAATGCAAGCCAAGCATAGCTAAAGATAAATATAATCACGTAAACAGCAGGAAGTCCGATTAGCCTGATTCCTACCGAAACAATATCGTGTAATCAGCAGGAATTCCGATTAGCAGATTCCTAACGAATCAATATCACGTATAAACCAAATTCCTACCGAAACGATATAATGTAATAAACAGGAACATCGATCGGCCAGATTGCTACCGATAACTTATTATGTAATCAACGAGACCTCCGATTAGCCCGATTCATACCGAAACAATATGATGTAATCAACGGGAACTCCGATTAGTTCGATTCATACCGAAACCCTTTTGCGTAATCAACGGAAACTCTGATCAGCCCGATCCATACCGAAGCATTTTTGTGTAATCAATGGGAACTCCGATTAGACCGATATATACCGAAACAATCTTATGCAACCAGCACGAATTCCAGTTAGCCCCATTCCTATCGAAACAATATTATGTAATCAACGGGAACTCCGTTGAGCCAGAATACTACCGAAACAATATTATGTAATCAACGGTAATTCCGATTAGCCCGATTTATACCGAAACAATATTATGTACTCAACGCTAACTCCGATTTGCCCCATGTATATCGAAACAATACCGTGTGATCAACGGGAACTCCGTTTAGTCCGGTTCATACCGACGCAATATTATGTAATTAACGGGAACTCCGATTTGCCCAATTCATACCGAAAGTACATCGTGTAATCAACGGGAATTTCGATCAGTCCGATTCATACCGAAACAATATTACGTATATTATGTAATTAACGGGAACTCCGCTTTGCCCCATTCATACCGAAAGAACATCGTGTAATCAGAAGGAACCCCGGTTAGATCGATTACTACCGAAACAATATTAAGTTATCAGCAGAAACTTCAATTAGCCCGAATACTATGCAATTAAGGGGAATTCCAAATTAGCCAGGTTCCTACTGAAACCACTTTCATGTAATCAACAGGAACTCCGAGTAGCCCGATTCATACCGAAAATCATGTAATCAGCAGGAACTCCAATCAGATCGATTACTACCGAACCAATAGTATGTTATCACTGACACTACGATAAGCCCGAATCCAACCGAAACAATATTTTACATTTAACTCATATTAACCCGATTAATACCGAAACAACAACAACAAAAAAAAATACAGTGTAATCGGCGTGAATTCCGATTAGCCCGATTTCCACGGAAGCAGTATCGTGTAATCTGCGGGAACTCCGATTAGCCTGATTTCCATGCAACCAATATCGTATAATCAGAGGAGGAATATCCGATTAGTCCATTAGTTTAAACGTATTTTTTACGTAGAAATACATAGAAATATGTAGTCACATATACATTTGTTCATTCTTGAAAGGTTTCATCTCAATGTCGGGTAAAAGTCCCACAAAATTGGAAGCAACGTCTCCAAAATGACCTATACAGTATTGACGGGGACGTTAAACCTCAAATCAAACAAACGAAAATCATTCTTGAAAGGGCCGGCCTCGGTAGCTCAGTCTGATGCGCGTCTGACTGGTGATCAGGAGGACGCGGGTTCGATACCTGCCAGGGTCGGCAACATTCTATCATCGAGATTGATTATGAAATCTTTTCTGCAGTCATTCTCTCCCTTCCGCTGATTCAAGAGGGGCAGTTGTCAGTTTCTGGCGAAAGAATGTGCTCGCTTACGTATAAGCCTGACCAGGGAATGCGTGACTGCAGATATTAGATGCTCAATTCTACTGGAATGAGTTGTTTTGGGAAGATTTCTAAGTTGTATAACAATATATCAGAAGGTAGTGTAACCTGCATTGTGAAGGCAAATGTTTACCTAATCGAAGGAAGTTGTGTTCGTTTCATTTGAGCATGCTTCATAGTTTTTGCATGGGTGTCTACTTCGTTTTCAAAAAGAGTGTTATCTTTACTAATTTGAGCCTTGATAGTAAAAAAGACGTTTTTTTAAACTTCGTTTATTAGTTTCTAAACATGTTTTATGATAATGGTAGGTGTTCCAATAATAGCAAAATGCAAAAATTACTTTGAAAAAAAAAACAGTGGTTAAGCTAACGATGCCGTAAGCAACTGGACCTTGGCCTACAGGGCTAAAGGGGCCAAGGGCCCATAATTAACACCTTCCTCGAGAACTCAGCTCGATAGCACAAATGCGAATACAATTGTGCCGGTTGCTGAGTTCCGGCTTATATAATTACATGTATGTTCAGTTCAAGAGAATAAATACTTCAGACGTTTTTCTTTTTTATCTTGATGAATTACATCATTTCAGCTATGTATTTGGACTACTATATAAGTGATGTGACATCTTTAACCAATGATCTCATTTCAAAGTAGCTACATTGTACCCTATGCACAGTTTCATTTTATTCAACGATGTATGCTAAAACAAGCAAAAAGAAGTTTGTGCATGCGCGCAGTGAAGTAAAAAGACAACAATCAGAGGACTGTATTCTCATCATGTTAATAAATCCGTGTAATGAACACCCCTCTAAACCCCATTTTTTAGAGATGACTGGGGTTTACAGAGGTAAAACATTATTTTGCTTATTTCAGCTCCAAGATATAAGTTGTGGGTACACGTTAGAACCGCATAAATGTTGCGGTTGTAACCCGCACCCACAACCTATGTTTGGTGTATAAGTAAATTGTGGCTGTTTTCGGGATATGAAAGAACGCTCTGTTTCACGCGGATGTATTTTCGTAATCTCTTTGAGCATGAAGTAAATACAGCGAAAACTGCGGACGCGCAGGCTGATCTGAGTCTTCGCTCAACGCACATGCTCAAATATACCTTTTCACTTGTCGTTGCCATCATTAACCATTAGAAACACTTCACCATGTAAGAGTATGCTATATTTACGGTTCTGTGTTTGTCGATATTTCAATGTAGTTGACCACGGATGCTCCATTTAGACGTTTCTAGGGCACACGAAAAGTTTCAACCATTGCATCGTTTGAATCAGGCTCACACTTAAACTAGAGATTGTGGGTACTCGTTAGAACCGCCTCATTGTATCTCTTTTAACGAACATCTATCTTTCTTTGAAGCTGAAAGGCTAACATACACGCACGCACGCACGCACGCACGCACGCACGCAAGCAACATCCTAAAGTGTTATCCTAATGGTAAGTCGCTGTTATCCTCCTTTAGCTTCACATGGTCTTTGTTGAGCTAGGAGACATCTATGCGGATCAGTTTGGTGTTGTTATGTTGTACTTAGCATCAGGCCTGTGGGCAATCGTTGAGAATTTGAAACTGCCAATTAATCTTAAATAGTGCCAGCCCATGAAAAGGGGTATTTATTGCACAGGTGACCAGCAAAGGCTCAGGCGAGCCTACGCATGCGCATAGACACAGTCTCGCTAGAGCCTTTGCTGGTCGCAGGCATATAGTGAAAACCTTGAAGTTTGCTTATTTTGTTTGTTTCGAGTTTAACGGCTCGGTCAACACTATTTAGGTTATATTGAACTGATCAGTTTACTAACCACACGTCCTGGGCAGGCCTTCACAAAAGCGGTTAACCACTACAATGCATATTCTTTCGTCCGAAAATGAAAAATGCCCTTATTGAATCAGCGGAAAGGAGAGAACGACAGTTTGTTTGGTTTGTTTTGTTTAATTTGAGGTTTAACGTCCCTGTTTCTTCCAATTTTGCTGGACTTTTACCCGACATTGAGATGAAATGTCATCTCAAGCCCTGCTGCACAATGAAACCAACAGGGCTTATAAGCCTTGGACAGTCCAACTCGCACCACTTTACCTTGGCAGGATTAGACCTTCTAAGTGGTTTACCAGTACTCATGCGCGGTCGGTTTCAGCTCAGCGCGGAAGCTCCATACAGCCCAGTCTGTTTCTCCTAGCCGCGATGGGCGTCTGCCCAAGAGAATGACCACAGAAAAACTTTTATGATCTATCTCTACGGAAGAATGGCGCCGACCCGTCTTGAAACAGCGGAAGGAAGAGAATGACCATAGGCAAGATTTTATGATCAATCTCCATGAAAGAATGTTGCCTACACGGCAGGTATCGAACCCGCGACCTCCTGATCACTAGTCAGATGCACCTCAAGCTGAACTGGTCGGCTTGAAACCTTTAACTAGCAATGCACCAAGCCCTATTAGTTTGCCGAGCGTACACATTTGAAGGCCCGCCACGGCTAAAAAGAAATAGTTTGGGCTGCATGATGCTTCCACGCAGAGCTGAAACCGATCGCCCATGTGTACTGGTAAACCGCTTAGAGGGCCTAAGTCTGCCCAGGCGAAGCGGTGCGAGTCGGACCGTCACTACATATAAATCGCTTTGGTTTGTTTGGACGGCAGGGCTTGAGATGTCATTTCATGTCAATGTTGTGTAAACGTCCCTGAAACTGAAAGCAATTTCTCCAAAATGACCTGAATAGTGTTGACGGGGACGTAAAACCTCTATTCTAATGCATCTGCGTATGTAACGCGACGTCTGATTGGATAGCGTCAAAAATTTGCGACAGTATATTCTGTGATATACTGTCGGAAACCCGACGTCATGCATCGCGTAACGCCGCTTTTCATTGGCTAGCAGTTGGTTTTACGCAGCTCACAGGACTAGCGGTTTTGTGCAAAATGATACAGTGTTTAACAAAACAACTGTATACGTGCATTAGAATGGGGATAACTGTATTGCAAAATTGTGATTTAGGGAGGTAAATCGTCGGTTTTACGGTCGCAAATTACGTTTTACGGCTCCGCTGACGCGTTGCCGTAAAACGAAATTTCCGACCGTAAAACCTCCGATTTACCTCCCATATCACAATTTTGAATACCGTTATCCCCTAATTCAAACATATTTGAAGAATACTAACTTTCCCTTTCCTATGTTTTAGCTCATAATTTATTATTGCTCTCTTTGGGTCGAGTGATGTCGACTGATGGTCAATCTATCCCAAACCTTCCAAGCACAGTAGTTATAAGTCATACACTCGACTATCACGGGTCAGAGTGTTGTGAAATGATGGCCCGGACTTAAGTCATGTATTGGACTTTGCAAACAGTGTAGACCCAGATCAGACGCCAGATCAGAGTCTACATTGTTGCTTAAGAGAACAGGGTTTTGAGGGTTAAATGAAACAGTCTCACTCCTCTTTAAGATACCCTCTTTAGTACCACTTTGCCATATTAGAGACAATCGACCAATCAGTGCTGACAATGTAGGCCACGTGTTAGACGCCAAGTTCTGCAACGGAAGGTCAGGTGGTTTTTCTCCGGGTACTCCGGTTTTCGCCCACCTCTGATTAACGATCAGCTCGATATGAGGGAAATAATCTTGAAAGGGCCGTAAAACCCAAACCAAAAAAAAAAAAAAAAAAAAAAAAAAAAAACCAAATGCAATAGTTACTGACTTCCAAGAGCTCTTCATTAGCTTAAAGGTTTTTAGATGTTTCTCGGTTTTGTACTGTTGCTCCACACAGTATTGTCTTTCTGTGCCTTCGAGTCGCTGCTTACTTGCTTTTGTGGCCCTCGGCAATCGGGGCTTGGAGAAATATATTGGGCTGCATGATAAACCGCTTAGGGGGTCTAAGCCTGCACAGGAAAATTGATTCAAGTCGGACTGTCCATGCATATCAACCCTATTGGTATTGGGAGCCAGGGCTTGAGATGTCATTTCATCTCAATGTCGGGTAACTGTCCCACAAAATTGGAAGCGATGTATCCAAAATGACCTACATAGTGTTGAGAAGGCCGTTAAACATCAAATTAGACAAACAATCTTGCTTTTGTTGCTGAGAATATATAGCTACTGTCTTGTTAAATAGAAAGTGATCAAAGCCCTGACAGCACTGATAGGTCAATTGTCTCCGGAAAATGGTCTCGACTTTGAACAACACTTTCCAGTATACTTGCGGTTCCTTTTTTCATTGAGCTTTGTTAATTAATTTTAATCAAATATAAGAATAGGGCCAGTTGTTCAAAACTAACGACGTCGTAAGTTAACGTATCGTTAAAATGTTGATCATTTAATATGGCATATGCTGATATTTTTGCTGCAAAAATGTGAGCTATATGCAAAATCTGCAAACATGTTTTCAGCAAAAATGCCAAACTTTCCGATATTATATTTGCTAGAACAGGTATTATTATGACCACTCACGAGCTCGTTAGGCCAACGGGGCTTTGAACAACTGGCGTCTGGTGTACACATGCTTTGACGAACATATAACTCAACCAACACAAGGCACGGAAAAATAGAAAGAGGCAAACGCAAAAAAGTACATGAACCAATATTATATTAAACCAAGAACATCACGGGAAAAAGTCCGTGAAATGAAGACCCCCCTAAACCCCACTTTATATAGAGTAAACTGGGGTTTATGGGGGTAAACATTATTTTTCTTATTTCTGCTCCAAGACATAGGTTGTGGGTACTCGTTAGAACCGCCTCATCGAGGCGGTTCTAACGAGCACCCTCAACCTTTGTTTGCGGTCTAAATAAGAAACTTATCATGGATTTTTATCAGAAAAGTAGCCATTTTGGAGATGTGAAAAACTGCGCCTTGTCGGACGGGCGTGTTATCGTAATGAGCCCTCATCATGCTGGATATTTCAATATGCTACACTCCTTCCCGATTTTCAGCCATGTGTGTTGCATGATTTCAGTTATCATGATGGAAAATACTGTAAAACACTTAAATTTGGCGGAATCGAATTTTGGCGGTTTTTATGAGTGGACGTTTTGGCAGATTGTTCTTTTGGCGGATTTTCGATTTCCAAGATAAAAACAAATCCGTGATTTCTGACGTACCCCTGTGTGTCTTACGCATGCGAGTTCTACATGGTGATTTTCAAGTCATACATTGTGATTTTCAACAGATTTTGTGATTTTCAACAGATTTTGAGTTATAATTAGTTTTAGTTTTCTTTCTTGCATTCATGCTTTCGCGGACTAGGTTTACTCATAGGCAAAGCTGTCAGTCAGTTAATAAATATAGATGCAATGTTTGACAGTTACTTTCAAGATGTATTTACTTTTATCTAACCTTGTTGAGCATGCTTAATTGACTCATATTTGATAAGTTAAGCAAAGAGTAAGACTTGATAAAATATTCTTTACTCTTGCTGGATGGAATAAACTTTGAGCTACGGTCCCTGTGTTTTTCTTTTGTCACCGACAATGCCCTTGGCTGATTGGCATTGTATTTCCCTATATCATACTTGCGATGTGTTTTGAGAATACAATTTCTGCCAGTCTGTTAAGTTCCTTTTTACGTTGTTTGATCTTTATAGGCGCTTTTTTATTTTGGCGTTTTTTCCTTGATCGTCAATAGCGCCAAAATAAAATGACCGTAAAATATAAGTGTTTTGCAGTAGTATGGCTCCTGATTGATACTGTTTAAAAAAAGGATATATCCGGGTTTGGCATGGTGAGGGTAACAATATAAACAACTGTGCGGGAAAGAAATAACAAGCTTCTTTAGTTATTATTTCAGCAAACTGGCGAAAATGGCTATGGCGTCTTTCATACAATAAAATCTAACATGCACTTGCCAAACCTTAAAATACAAAAACGGCAAATTTTTTGTTATTATTATAATATTTATTTAAGAAATAATTTCCACGTACCGTGTGTTATCGTGATTAACACACGGTGTTGGAGGGCAGATTGCGAAATATTAATTCACGACGGCGAAGCCGGAGTGAATTAATATTCGCATCTGCCCGACAACACCGTGTGTTAATCACGATAACACACCGGGTGCGTGGAAATTATTTCGATTCTAACATGATGCTAAACTGAAATACAGTAGTAACAAAGCGTTATCTTGGGGACTATTTTGCAGCGGATGTCGACAGAAGGAAATGTTTACATGCAACGTCACGATGACGCCAAATTGCACGCACCACGTTGACGACGTGAATTATCGCATATTTGCAAACGCTGACGTTTCCACTGGGTTCAATGGGAAAAACGTTAACGTCATGTTAGAATATTTCATAAAAAAAAAAAAAACTGGATGTAGCATTTAAAAGCACTGAGAGCCGTCAAAGCTTTTGAACATACAGACATGTCTTGACTGAGTCATCATAGAAGATCCTGATAATCTAAGGCAAGCAAACATGCCTCTTGCAGTGTCACGTTACAAAAATGCAGTTGTAATATGTTCTATAAAAGGGTTATCCTTTGGAAGCAAGGAATACACTACAGAAGTGAAAAATATGGAGTGTACATGTTTTCTGGGCCAGACTAGCTAGTTTCGGCCAATACGGCCTCAACAGTGACCCTCAAATATTTTCAAAATTCCACAATGGAATCAATGATCCCAAAGGACAAGAAAATATAATCTACACTATGATGTAGGGCATGGAGACGTTTTACCGCCGCCACACATTCCCACACACCGCAAAATAGAAATTTGTGGAGACGCTATATGGCCACCACACAAACAGCAATCTGACATAATTTAGGATAGTTTAACCATCAATAAATGAATGTTTATTAAAATATCTTTGCACTGTGTTCACCTAGAAGTTGACAAATACATAATACTCTTATGATACTAGTTTTATTCAACAATGTTGTCAGTAAATGTATTAACCCTTCTCTTGCTGAATATTCAGTTTAGCCACACCCATTTCTGACTTTGAACCAATCAGATTACTTGATGTAATTTATTGCTACAAATTCATAAACTGAATGCCAAACAGTGTAGATCCTGATCAGATGGCTTCTTCAGAAGCCATCTGATCTGGATCTTCACTGTTTGCAAAGATAGGGGTTGTCGTGAACAGCAAGATAAGGGGTAAAGGCACATGACGTGATGTCCGTTTAATAAAGATCCAACTTCTTATAGAGAAAGCTAGAGACTACAGGGGTATACATTATTCTTCTTATTTCTGTTCGAAGTTTTCATTAGAACCGCCTCCGTAAACTTAACCCTTATCTTGCTTTTCACGACAACCCCTATCTTTGGAAACAGTGTAGATCCAGATCAGATGACTTCTGAAGAAGCCATCTGATCAGGATCTACACTGTTTGGCATTCAGTTTATGAATTTGTAGCAATAAATTACATCAAGTCATTTGATTGGTTGATAGACAGAAATGGGTGTGGTTTAAATGAATATTCAGCAAGAGAAGGGTTAAGTTTGCGTAGAAATAAGAAAAATATCACAATTATCCACCAGAAAATAAACCTGTTTGGAGATTAGAAGGTATGCACAATGTCGCACATATGGCAGCGGTGCTCAGAGATGTCTTAACAACCCAGTCTACTGATCGTTATATCGCAGACAATGACACAAAATGTTGACCGTATTGAATTCTTTAATAAAACATATTTTTTATCCGGAAGAAACTTTCTTATTTTTCTGAAAACGTATATTGTGGATTGTGGTTAGAACCGCGTCAATGAGGCGGACCCGCATTCAACTCTCACTTAGTAAAATAAGGTAAGACATGTTACCTTATTTTACTAACGTGAGAGTTGAATGCGGGTAAACCCTGGTTACCCTATATAAATCGGGGTATACAGGGGTCGTTATTTCATGGACTTGTTAATGAGAGATTTCTCGGTGCAGTTGTTAGCCTTTGGCATGTATGCTTTTCTCTTGGGTATCTTTAAATACATATGTCGTATTCAAACTGGCAATAACGATGTTTCCTCGCCAAATTTGAACTGTCTTTTATCATAGCATCTGAGTAGAGCTGTGCTGTATGGGTGACTGTCTTTGATATGAATGAAATGTCCTTCCGGGTCATGTGTCACGTGACCGCATTCCTCGCAAACGTAGACTTTCTCCCGCCTTTCCTTGTAGGCAAAATTGTATTCAACACCATGTATTTTTCTACAATGTGACTCGAGAGAACATCGTTGAGTGAATGCCTTATCACAAAGGGTGCATTTGTACGGGCGAACACCTGAAAATAAACATAAAAACCACTGCGTTAACATATCCATGTGGTGTATTGGTATCTTCTTGGTCCAGAACTAATATTTTTTCAGGTGAAATGTTTTGATTTGTTTTCTCATTTATGCGACAAATATAGATTGTGAGTACACGTTAGAACCGCGGAAAAATGTGTACCCACGAAAACCCTGTTTGTCTCAATGAAAAGTGGGTTTCCAGGGGTGCACATTTCAGACTTGTTTATATACATGTATATAGCGTGGTGTGATCTAATTTCGTTATGTTATCACTCCAGAGCACTTGCTCAGGGCGTTTTGTTCAAAGCATGGTTAGTTAATATGTTCGTTGGTGGTGAAAATATTAGCTGTTCTTGCAAGTACAATATCTGATACTTTGGTATTTTTGCTGGCAAAAAGTGTAAGTACCTTTTACAAAAGCTACCCACATTTTCAGCAAAATATATGTTTATTAGCCATTTCAGCTAATGACATCATTAGTTTAGAGCATCTGGATCCTTGGACTTACATTTTCCGTCACCAGCAATCATAGAATGCGACCTTTTCCGAAAAAATATTCTGTCAGTTCAACCACGAAGGTAAAGCATTGCCGGAAACTCACATTTACTTTAGGCTTTGTGGGTTTGTGTTGTATGCACGCAGTATGTCAAACACCATTTTATGAAAAAAAGTTATCCGAACATACTTTGCTTATAAGAAAAAAGTTTTTGTTTGTTTGTTTGTTTGTTTTTCGGCCTTTCAAGATTATCTAACTTAGTTCGAGCCGATCGTTAATTGGAACTCGGAAAAAACCGGAGTAGGGGAGACCGGGGCAGAACGTTACACGGGGTAAAGTGTTACAGTTGAAGTTTCGACATGATGATGTCATCTATAACGTCATAACTTTTTATCTGCAAACTAGTTTCGGGTGCGCCATTTGATGGCATAGGTTGCGAGCGATTCCAACCAACTGTTAAACTTAGAAGACGAGTGAATGCTTTTTGCAACAAGAAAGTAAATTTTCTATTTTTTATCTAAATGTCCGATTGTTCTATTCTCGGAATTTGGTGAAAGAGCTAGCTTATAATCAAAAGCTAATGCACACTCAAAGGATAACTATGCAATATGAAATGTGATTCGGTCTACCTTTGATTTTACTATATATCAAATATGTCCAAAGGACTGCCATCGGGGCAATGTGTTACATGGTACGTGGGGCAAAGTGTTACACTGTAACACTTTGCCCCATGCATATTCCATCAAACACCTAGCTAGATAATAACGATACCAGCGAAACAGAAAATGTATATTACTATTTTAGAACTTCCATTACTGCTCCAGTGATGATTATTATTACGTGCATTACCATATATGGCAATATCTATTCGTTGATACGCGGTCTAATGTGGCTCGTGATCCCATTCCCCAAATGTGCCTGCTTATCTATCCATAATGGCCCTCATGTCATTATGCACGTGAATGACACATTGGTTTAGGCGGAAAAAAACGTGCTTAACGCTTAAACGGACATTGCGTGGTCCGAAGATGCTTAATTATATCAAACTTACAACCGATTTAAGAAAATTTAAACTTATTGTGAATACCCAGTAAATGATTTGCAGAAAATGCAAACTATATGTAATATAAAGGTTATGGCATATTAGATGTCGCGTTAATGGGCATAACGGCCTGCTAGCTACATGTAAGCCCTCGGACCAAATGACCATTGTTTGATTTGAATTGAGGTTGATCGTCCTCGTCAACACTATTTAGGTCATTTTGGAGACGTTGCTTCCAATTTCGTGGGACTTTTACCCGACATTGAGATGAAATGACATCTCAATCCCTACCGCCCAATGAAACCAATATGGTTTATAAGCATGGACGGGCCCGACTCGCAGCAATTTTTCTGGGCAGGCTTAGACGTTCTAACCGGATTACCAGTACTCATATGCGGTCGGTATCAGCTGTGCGTGAAAACATCGTGCAGCCCAATCTATTTCTCCAAGCCCCAATGGGCGGGGACAGCAAATGACCATTGGGACAATATGGAGCTAAACGACCGATATACCTAATACCGCGACACATGGAATTTCAGAACCTCTAATGATAAAGTGCATTATGAAAAATAATAATTTTCTTGGTTTCGTGGTCCAATATTTATTGCTAATGATTCCATCTCCCATATTGGCGCACTTACTTATCTCGAATGGCCCATGTGTCTACCCATAAACGTTATATGTGCGTGAACGTTGTTGTAATAACCCTGTTTCCTAGTCCCAGGCAACGTCTATGGCGTGACATGTACGTAACTTAAGTCAGAATCTTTGTTATGCGACTGTTAAAAAGAACTTTTACGCTATTAAACACACTATATTAATAGTTGAGCTTTCTTCGCATATTCTAATGGACATTACAGTTGTAATGTTTTCAGTGCAGCACATCATGCATAACACTTTTGCCATTACATGTGTAATGTTTTCAGTACGCAACATCATGCATAACACTTTTGCCATTACAGTTGTAAAGTTTTCAGTACGGAGCATCATGCATAACAATTTTGCCATTACAGCTGTGATGTTTTCAGTACGGAACATCATGCACAACACTTTTTCCATTACAGTTGTAATGTTTTCAGTACGGAGCATCATGCATAGCACTATTGCCATTACAGTTGTAAAGTTTTCAGTACGGAGCATCATGCATAACAATTTTGCCATTACAGCTGTGATGTTTTCAGTACGGAACATCATGCACAACACTTTTTCCATTACAGTTGTAATGTTTTCAGTACGGAGCATCATGCATAGCACTATTGCCATTACAGTTGTGATGTTTTCAGTACGGAACATCATGCATAACACTTTTTCCATTACAGTTGTAATGTTTTCAGTACGGAGCATCATGCATAACAATTTTGCCATTACAGCTGTGATGTTTTCAGTACGGAACATCATGCATAACACTTTTGCCATTACAGTTGTAATGTTTTCAGTGCGGAACATAATGCATAGCACTTTTGCCATAATGGCCTGGTCTAGAGATCTTTAACATGATTACTTCTAACTTAAAATTTAATCTAATCAAAGGTGCCAATATTCCGTCATTATAAAGGACGGCGTACGTGTAACGTTACGGGACGTACCTAACTAATTTGCATAATTAATCCACTAGTGGACTATCGAATTTATTACATGCCGTTATTACACTCTCAGACGCGACGTCATATAATAAATTGTACATTTTACAGCCAAAACATATTTTAAGATGAAAAAATGTTATTTTAACTTCTGCCTACTCAAACTATAGATTGTGGCGGTTCTAATGGGTACCTACAATCTATATTTTTGAACAGAAATAAGAAAAATAAAGTAAAACTCTTGAATACCTCCCCTCCACCCCAGTTTTATTATATAAAAGTGGGGATTCAAGGGTGTCAGATTTATATTGGCGTGTTTTCTTGATGTTACGCATGAATTCAAATCTTTAACAGCGCATGGTGCGGATCCTGAAGTATTCTGGCAGTTTCCTTTTATTGCTAATGCTAGGTTTCGATTTCCTTTCCGCCCATCCTGTCATTCTCAACCCGCAGTTCACGTAGGTGACATTGCATATTGTAATGTAACACTTTGCCCCGGATAACGTAACACTTTACCCCAAAGCTTGGGGCAAAGTGTTACATATACCCCGTATTTTGTTCTCGTTATCAATTGTTATAAAATGGTTGATTTGTTTCATTAAAGTTGCAGTGTGTTCCCGATTGAGTGCTTTTTTCGAATAACATCGCTTACAGGGTTCTATGCAAGCTAATGTCGGCAAAAATTTAGAAAATTAAAAAAATGTAACACTTTGCCCCGGTCTCCCCTACTAGGAGAAATACCACATGACCTTCCGTTGCAAAATTAGGCGTCTCGAGGCTCGAACCACATCGGTGTCAGAGAGATATATTGATTACAAGTCAGCGCTCTTAATAATAATAATAATAATAATAATAATAATATAATTATTATTTATTATTTATATTGTCTAGGCTGTAGACGATTACCTTGATAACCGTTTTAAAAGCTGTAGGCTACGATTTCACTAAAAATAAATAAATAAAAATATTATACGAAAAACTACTAAGACAATCCATACTGTAGAACAGCCTTAGGGGCAAAGTTTAAACTTCGCTTTTTCAACCCTTATGACCCACGGCATGCCCATATTTGAATTTTGGCATGCCCTTTATTACCAATAGGGCTTATCATTTTGGCGCGATATAGCCGACTTTGTGTTGACTCGCCGTAGAACATCAATTAAACCATAAGTTGGTCGAGCCCGTTTTTGAGTCCTAAAGAATTGTTTCACCAGCTCCTGATAAGAAATAGTGAGGGATACTTTCGGGAGACTTTCTTCTTTTACCATAACAATGTATGTTGTGTGTTTTCATTAGAATCGGCTCTCAGAGAATCGCCTCTTTGAGTCAGTCGATTCTAATGGGCACAGACAACACACCTTCATTTTATAAAACGTCTTAAACATTTGCCAAAATAATTCCAGTGTTATGCCTCCTAGCCTGGAGCCTCAGTGGCTCGGACTGCTATGAACTCGAACAAGTTGCCATGGTCCAAAAGGTATTCGATACATTGAATGTTACTATATATCAGCTATCTCATACAGAAAACCACAAAACGGGTCACTGTAAACTGAGCATTGCAGGTCCAGCTCAGACTCCACAGAATGTTGTTTACCCGTACGCAGGGGGGGGGGGGGGGGGGGGGGGGAGTACGAGGGGTACAAACACCCACCCCTGTCTTCTAAATCATGCTTACGCCCCTAACTTTGGGCCCCAAATTAAGATTTTCTTAAGAATCCACCCCACTGCAAAAACCTGAATTTCGCACCCTCTTTTTCAAAGTCTGCGTACGGGCCTGAATTTTTAAATCAATTTCTAAGACCAGACCAACCTTGCACCCCTAAATTTCGAAATGTACTCCGTGGAATATTCAATTCAGTACAAAATGGGTTAACGTACCTGTATGTGTTCTGGTATGTCGTTTCAAATCAAACGTGTCATTAAAGCCCTTTCCACAGAACATACACAAATATCTTTTGACATCCCCGTGACCCTTCAGGTGGCGTTGTAGAAGTTTAGGGAACTCAAAATATTTTCCACAGATCCTGCATATCAGTTTGGCATCCTTACACCCACCTTCAGCTGTAGGAAAAATAAAATACAGTAAATTCCTACATTAAGACCATCTTTGGGGCTGTTCAAAAGTGGTCTTTAAGACCACTTTTGAACAGTTCCAAAGGTGGTCTTTGACCAGAGGACTCTGTATGCAGAAAACACAAAGAAAGGATAACTGAAGCTTTCTTAAAAAGCTTTTTAAAGCAGAATTAGTCTCAATTTTTGGTGGTCTTAATAGCCGAACTTTACTGTATTCTTCAGATGTTTTTTTTGTCCAAAATTTAATCCGTGTATTAGACACCCTTGAAAAACAGGTTTAAAAAAAATGAAAATACAGGAAAATTAGGTTTATAACTTAGATTGTGGACAATGTTTAGAACACACACAATATTCGTTTGGAAGCAAGCATCATGTATTTATGTCAAAAAATATTTCATGGCGGTTCGAAGAGAGCATATTTCCCACTTTGATGATAAAAACCGAGATACCTCTGGCTGTAATTCAAGATTGGTACTATTTTAAATAAATGTACTGAATTAATGTACTGGCACATGCAGGGTGTATTTGTTTAGAGTAACATTATTAGTCCATTTTCAGTCGGTCAATTTATCCATCGTAGGCTTATACGTACATAAGTACAGTACACATTCCTTCGCTAGGAACTGGCATATACTCTCCCGGCCCCGCCCATCGGGGCTTGAAGATCAAGATGTGTTTGTGAAATTCTGATGTCCCCGGACAGCGCATGTTAAACATGAAACCAGTATCACTAAGCAAGCATCATGTATTTATGTTAAAAAATATTTCATGGCGGTTCGAAGAGAGCATATTTCCCACTTTGATGATAAAAACCGAGATACCTCTGGCTGTAATTCAAGATTGGTACTATTTTAAATAAATGTACTGAATTAATGTACTGGCACATGCAGGATGTGTTTGTTTAGAGTAACATTATTAGTCCATTTTCAGTCGGTCAATTTATCCATCGTAGGCTTATACGTACATAAGTACAGTACACATTCCTTCGCTAGGAACTGGCATATGCTCTCCCGGCCCCGCCCATCGGGGCTTGAAGAACAAGATGTGTTTGTGAAATTCTGATGTCCCCGGACAGCGCATGTTAAACATGAAAGCAGTATCACTAAGCAATCAAAGGTATGGCCAATGTTTAAGTCTTAAAAAAGTAGGTCAAGGTCACAAGGTCAAAACTTATGGGGTTGTTGAAAAGGTCTTGTGACATAGTATGCACATGTGAAATATGAAAGCCCTATCACTAACCAATTTTTAAAAAGAAGGTCAAACGTCAAGGTCACGAGGGCAAAAAATATGGTACCTCTGAAATATGAAAGCCCAATCACTTACCAATCAAACGTTATGGACTATGTTAAAGTTTTTTAAAAAAAGGTCAAACGTCAAGGTCAAGAGGTAAACAATTATGGTACCAATAGAAAGGTCTTGTGACAAGAAATGCACACGTTAAATATGAAAGCCCTACCACTTACTAATACAATGTTATGGCCAATGTTAAACGTTTTAAAAAGTAGGTCAAACGTCATGGTCAAGGTCACGAGGTAACAAATTACGGTACCACTAGAAAGGTCTTGTGACAAGAAGTGGACATATGAAATATTAAAGCCCTACCACTTACCAATCGAAAGTTATGGTCAGTGTTAAAGTTTTAAAAAAGTAGGTCAAACATCAAGGTCAATGTCACAAGATCAAAAATAATGGTACCACTATAACGGTCTTGTGACAAGGAATGCACATATGAAATATAAAAGCCCTATCACTTACCAGTAGAAAGTGATGGCCATTGTTAATATTTTTAAAAACAATTGAAAAAGTAGGTCGAAGGTCAAGGTCACGAGATCAAAAATTATGGTACCACTGTAAGATATACACATGTGAAATATGAAAGCTCTATCTATTACCATTGAAACGTTATGCCCAATGTTAAGGTTTTTGTAGACAGACAAACGGACAAACGGACGAACAGACAAACGGACAAACAGACCAAAAACTATATGCCCCCCCCCCCCCAATCTAGATTCCGGGGGCATAAAGAGATAGGCTGCATGATGCTTCCACGCAGAGCTGAAACCGACTGCACACGAGTACTGGTAAACCGCATAGAGATTTAAGCCTGCCCAGGCAAAGCGGTGCAAGTCGGACCGTCCATGGTTTTAAACCCCACTGGTTTCATTTGGCGGCAGTGCTTGAAAAGTCATTTCAGCTCATTGTCGGGTAAAAATCCTACAAAATTGGAAGCAACGTCTCCAAAATGACTTATACAGTTTGACGGGGGCATTAAACTTCAAATCAAACAAACAAACATGTATCAAGTAAATGGAATAAGTCAAGTTTATATACCTAATTCCGGTGACAAAGCATGAAGGTCAGGTGACAAGAGAGGGTTCTTTACACCGAATCCACCATTGATAACTTCCATTCTACCAATGGGTAAGGGCTGAAAGAAAAACGGATCACACGCTCAATGTTAATGGTTGAAATAAGACCTACAGTCGACCTTCAAAGGCCAAAATACCTTTCGGACTATGGAAAATTGTTCTAGACAGAAGTTCGAGACTCTGAAGGTAAACTATAACGCCAGGCTAGGTGGCATAACGAAAAATTGGGGATAGCTGTCCACTTAGCAGTGGAATCAATGCATATGGGAAACAAATAAAAGTGATATTTTCACACTTTGAAATTATAAACTATGTCATTTTCACAGTAGCATCCATACGGAACGATTTTTTTAAATATGTTGTTCGAACAAGGTATTAAGTTGTGCGAACAAGATATTATCTTGTGCGGACAAGATAATATGGTGTGCGCACAAGATATGATATTATCTTGTGCGGACAACATAATGCATATTGTGCAGACAACATATTATCTTGTGTGCACAAGATAATATCTTGTTCGCACAACTTAATATCTTGTGCGCACAACATATTATCTTGTTTGCAAAATACACAACATAGATCTTGGGAAGTTGTACAAACATGATATTATCTTGTGCGGACCTTGACGATATTATTTTGTCCGCAAAACATATTATCTTGTGCGGACAACTTATATATATAAAATAACACAATTGACAGCTCATAGTTAAAGTCAAACTCCGGTGACCCAAACTCCAATGACTCATTTACCATGGCTTTTTTCAAACTCTTTCTTGGGTTGCTAGGTAATTGTTTGCATAGATCCAGGAAACAAAAATAAAAAGAAAGAAATAATTAGTCAGACTGACTTGTACACATAATCAGTTTGTCTGCAAAAAGTATGTTGTATTTCTTATTAGATTGAAATAAGAACAACACACAGTTTAAAACTGAAATAAGAAAATTATCTCTAAAGGCATGTCACGGAAAGAAATGACTAGTCAAACTGACTAATAACTAGTCATTTTGGCTTCAAAAACATACTTTTTTGGCGACAAACTGATTTGGTGTAAGTCAGTCTGACTAATTCTTTCTTTTTTTTATTTTTGTTTCCTGGATCTATGCGAAAAATTATCTAGCAACCCCAGAAAGAGTTTGAAAAAAAGCCATGGAAAATGAGTGGTAGGAGTTTGAGTCACCGAAGTTTAACTTAAACTGTGAGCTGTCAATTGTTTTTGTTTGAGCTGAGGCTTTATGTCCCCTGCCAACACTATTTTGGGGACGTTGATATATAGTACAGCTCTTACAGAACATTCATTGGACAAAATATTTGTGTGTATGTATGTGTTTTTTATTTCTGCTGCAGGAAAATAGTATGGACAACACATAAACGCCTCATTGTAAAAAAACGGCCTCACTACCGCCTCAGTGAGGCGGTTCTAACGAGTACCCACAATCTATGTTTTGGGAAAAAATAAATGAAATATGGTTGACCCCGTTTGCCCCCATTATAAACTGGGGTTTAGAATGGTACTCACTGCTCAGACTTGATAATGTAATGAACCCTGTGTAGATTTGAGGGTGTCATTTTCAGCATATTCAAGAGGGAACATTTCATCACGAAAACACACCTATATAATTTTGACCCCCTTGAACCCCACTTTTATATTGTAAAACAGGGGTTTCCGGGGGGGGGGGGCTATACCTTATTTTTCTTATTTCTGCTCTAAAATATAGATTGTGGGTACTCGTTAGAACCGCCTCGATGTGGCGGTTCTAACGAGTGCCCACAATCTATATTTTGAGCAGAAATATGAAAAATATCACAATTTTTCACCTTAAAAATTTCATTTTTTTCGGCGATAAAGGTGGCATTTTTTTTGTATATATAGGCGTGTTTGCATAATGTTTTTCGTTGTGGCAGGTATACGGCATTTGTAATATAGCAATTCTCAAATTAACATACAATGTATTCGCAAATCGGTGACGACAAAAATCGCGAACTAAATTCCAACATTTACAAAGAATGACATTAAATATTACCTGTATATACTGCATCGCATGCTGTACAGCTGGACTTTCTGAGTTCCTTGGCATTTCTTGAGCATTTGAGCTGACGTGAGCGTTTGCCTCTGAGGAGAAAGACCGCCCTGGAGGTGTTATAAGCATTTGACCTATGTCTTTTTCATTTCTTTCATAACAACTGAGTCCTTTGTTAGACTTGAGGTGTAGTGTACATGCATCACTATCTAAACTACCTGAGGCGTGGTTGTTATATTTATGTAATGTGCATGGAGAACTTTTTGACAGCAGTGACCTTGACCCTGTTGGCATGGACGGAGATATCTGTGGCAAAAATGGCGATTTTGGCAAAGATGGCGAAGAGGTATGTTTGCTCGTTTCAGTTAAGTTTGATAGATTTAATGGCATACATCCTGGCCTTTCAGCGGTGCCTGTTTTCTGTTGGAATATTTCACGCTGTTGTTCTGATTGGATAAAACTGGACAGATTCTGATGAAGTGCCGGAAAGACGCAGACTGGTACTATAATGTTTTCTTCGCGTTCAGCTTTATTTTCTGTGGTAGATTTCCAAGGACCAGTCTGCTTGCCTGTTTCCGGTTCTGGATGCTTGATGTCTTCTGAAATTTAAAGAGCAAACATTTGTTAGCTGTATATAATCATAGGCAAAAGTTAGGCTACAACTTGCGTTCCCCTATTTGTAACCCTTAAGATGACATGTAAAACTGTATCTGAAAATATCGTCTGCTTTTGTCACCTGCTGTATTATAGGAGCAGTCTGATCGCGGTCCATACTGTGTGCTTGTATGCAAAATATGTTTTAAAAGTTTGCAAGAATAGTTACAAACACAATGACGTTTAAAGTAACTGTCAAATGACAAAGCAGACAATTTTTTGCGGGTTAACCCTTTTTGTACCAAATGGAATCTTCCTCCTTATATATAGCATGAGTCAAGAGCACATTAGACAAGAGCATCTAGCTTCTGCTATAGGTATGCTATTCACCGTGTGGGTGCCAGTCTAATCTGATTGGTTGGACAAATTCAGTGTTTTACTGAGGTTTCAGAGTTCATTGCGAAATACTGTTTAAAATACCAGTCAGTAATGATTCCCTGCTGTTTGTTTTATTGCTTTTGCTGAGAAACCCTTTAACCATTCTGCAAGATACAGAAAGTGCCTTATGCAGATGAAAGCAGTACAGGCTCTGATAAGCGTGAAAAGTGTTCATAACCTCTATAATTAGTAATCGGTACCTATTTGAATCCAGGATAACTGCATAGACTGCTCACATATACAGACTAGCGAGATATTTTGCCGACTGTAAATATGTTAGGCATCTTTTGACATGATGCAGCTCATAGTTTCTACATGATAACATCACTTTAATGAGTTGCAAATTCCTGTTGTAGGGAATAGTTTACTTTAGTTATGAAGAGTCTGATAAAATTAACCAATCATAGCCAAGCGGCTTCCACGAGCTGAATTTATACCTGAAAGCTGTTATGACAAGTTGGCTTCTTTAAAAAGAATCCAAAGGAAAGGTCTGCTGCTGTCTAGTCAGCAGAATGAACAGAGCATTATCACAATAGTAATGATAATACTAATAAACATAATAATAATAATAAACGTGCGTAATGTTTGTCTTTTGCCAACATGGCCAACCCTTAACTATTCGCTTTAGAACCTTAAAATCAAGAATGATCAAATACCACTGTCATTTGGTGAATCGCTTTTATTTTTCAATAGCAGTCATACTTAAAACTAAGAAGAGAAAATTTAAAGTTGTATAATTTGCATTTCCTGTTTTTAAACTTTGTTTTAGCTGAGACCTCAAAACAAATCAGTGGTAGAATTGGCAACTACACCGAAAGCTGCCATACGTGTTGCCAGCGAAAGGCAAGGAAAAAAAATAGAGAAAGTGGCCACGGGGTCATGGATACTATCGGCAGATGCAACCATTTATTGCAAAGCACAATTTTTTAGTTTAAGACCTTGATCTCAATTTGTAAATAGTAAGTTTTTGACTTTGATCTGCTGACAGCAGTATCTTTTCTGCATCCATAAAAGTGTCTACATATCAATCCTAATCGTAGGTTGAAAACCACAACAATACAAAAACTTAAACATGACTATCTCAGTCAAAGTTCAAAGTGTGCGATCTTGGCAGCAGAAGTCAATCAGTGTTACTGTTCTTTGTCAGCTGTCAAGTGATACCACATATCAACTTCCAATAACATAAAAGATAGAGCTCAAATGTTTTACATAAACAAGTAACATGAATCTTACGCAAAGTTCTATCACTGTTACCTTTACCTTCTGTGTCAGCTGGAGCAGCAGCCACGTGACTGTAACTATACATTATCTGCTGTTAATTATAATATATCATACAAAACCCCAATCAACACGATGAATGCCATAACTATACGATGGCCATTCAATTTATGCGACCATGACCTTTTGTCAGCAGCAGCAGCAGCAGCAGCCACATAACTGGAACAACACGCTATACGTGTCTATTTAAAAGTAATACCTGTTAGGCATTATAAGTTCACACTGCAAAGTTAAAGGAAAAAAATAAATCTGGAAATTACCAATATCGCTATATATTCTAATTACTGGCGCTAGCCAAACCCGGGCACTTGACTCAGGAGTGTGACCGATTCATGTTTAAGGCAATGCCAAAGAAACAAGATATACCAAATAAAAATGTGTTAGACAAGTGATTAACAAGATATTAGCATTAAAGCAAAACTTTGAAGTTAAGTGTTGACGGACGTCCACGCGTTGTCACAAAACAGTCAATATGTGACTTTTCGTAGACAGGACAGATCGTTATGTGTCACTTTTTTGTGTGACAGCCACTTAAAAAGCTATTTGTTCTCCTGAAATGAGCGTTCAATTGATAAAATGTATGACGGAAAAAAACTGCAAGTGACTGTTTCGCAATAATTCTATAGAAACCAGTTAACACTCATTTCTTGGGCCAAGACAGACAGAAGGACAAACAGATGGAAGAAAAACAGACACAGGACGAAAACTACATACAGCTCAACATTCTTCTCATGCGGGGGAAATTAATCAAAATATTCCTAGCGGTTTGAAAATTATATGTCCATCATCAGTTGGTGAAAAATTTGCCTCGGCGAGGCTATTTATATAAAAAAGATATTGCATTATACAAATTGGCTAGGTCATTCCAATATACATCTTCTTGCCAAAATTATTGAAATATACCTTTCGGATAATATATCTAAAAGCAGTTTGTTATTATTTTACCCCGGAGAGGCTATCAATGTCAAAAGATTTCGCCTTAAACAATATATTTAATAAGATCTTGTCAATATATATCTACCTGCAAAAACTTATCAAAATATTTCTTGCGGGTTGAAAGTTTTAACGTCTATGTAAGTTAGTGAAATTTTTGCCTCGGCGAGGCGAATTATACAGATATCAGCCTTTAGACAAACTCATTTGTGTGGTCTTGTCAATCTCTCTGCATGCCAAAACTTAACAAAACTAGAATCGCGCAGTCGATGGCACGCCATCGCATATCCCCACGCCACTACATAATCTACTCATCATGCTGTTCGCTTTGATATGTTACACGACCATGTTCTGGAAATTTTGATTTTTGAACCCCGCGGGCCCCAACCCCAGCGTCCACCCCTAGGGGTGTGATCGAAATTCATGTCATGCACTCCCCAGACCAAAGATTTATCAGTTCCCAAAGTTTCAAGTTTCTATCTATAACCGTCTAGGAGGAGTTTTCCGGTAGGACGGACGGACAGACAGACAGACGTACGGACGTACGTACGTACGGACGACGAATACAATAACAATAGCCCCACTTTTTCTTTGAAAAGCGTCTGGATTATAATCCTACTGTTGCCTTGGCCAGGCTTCTTGTGAAGAAATCAGGCATTATGATGAGGCCTAATTGGTCACTGATGAGGCCTTATTGGCCGAAACTAGCTAGTCTGGCACAAAAAACATGTTAATTCCATATTTTCCAGTTCGTAGGTGTATTCCTTGCTTCCAAAGGATAACTCTTTCAAGAACATATTAGGTCTTGTCAATATACATCTGTTTGCCAAATCTTATCAAAATAAAACTTATATAAAATTCAATATTGGACTTAAATCTCTTCTGCAACAAGGTCTATCGGAACCCGAATTTTATGGTGACTTAGTATATAAATTCAGAAAAATATATAGCCGCAATGACTTAAGCACCCAATTTCGTAAAATCATTCTTCGATATAAAAAGATTGGGTACAACATGGATATTATACGACAGACTGCATGCATGGTAGTTAACCCAATCACGGTTGGCAACTTTGCTTCCCTCTTTAATTGCACGCCGGTGGGTTAGGCCTCAGATTCTATGACGGTTCCAACGTAAAGGCTTATTGAGAATTAGAGAGATCTAATTCAAGGTAATGTTGGTTGGTGCCTGATGCTCTGTCTCTGGTCGGGCCCATCGGAGTCTAACTGTTGGTTTTCTTTTGCTCCAGCATTTCAGTGGTTTCTTGCTGTCGAGTCCTCACCGTTGACCCATCTCTGTGGTTCTTTGATTATTTGTATTCACGGAGATGTTGCACTGATGAGTTAGGAGAACTTCATGTGGACTGAACAAATTATTTGTCTGAATCGCGACGGAAGTAAGGGGAGGATTGTGGCCACGTAAAATCGATTTAAGCCCCCCCCCCCCCCCCCCCCCCGTGGAAATCTTTCCACTGACCGTTCCAAGGCGGTTCTACTGTGGCGATTTATTTATGTTGTTGTTTGTTACTTACTGTGTGTATCGCTTGTGTCTTTTTATTTTGGATGGCCATATGGCCATTTTGTGGGAAAGCAACTGTCCTTATTGCCTTCCTTTGTTTAGGTTTCCATTATGGTCTGGTGGCTTAATGTTTTAGTTTCTTTCCCTGTGGTGTCTTTGATGGGTGGAGTAAGTTAATTGTATCGATTCCTGATCTTTGTTTTACTTCTACTTTATATACCTGCAATCAGTTTGTGAATATTTTGCCTTGGCAATGCCATTTATATAAAGAAAACAGGCATTAAACAACATTGTTGACTATATCTTATCAATATATATCTGTTTGCCGAAAAATTGAATAAAATATCTCTAACGATTTGAAATTTATTAGGCGGTGCAAGTCAGTGGAAAATTGCCTCGGTGAGGCTATTTATAAAGAAATCAAGCATTAGACAATCTCACTGGTAAGGTCTTGTCAATATGTATCTGCATTTAGTTTCTGAAACTGTTGCCTCGGCCAGGCCAGAAATCTGGAATGAGACTGCTGGTGGTGCTGCTTGACGTAGTCTTGGAGCTGCCTTCTTGGTTCTGGCTGGGGGCTGGACTGTGCAGATCCTAACGTCAAACGACAGTGACACACTGACACTCTGGTGCTGAAGGCCTGTGGTCACCTCAGGAATCCCATGGAGTCGGCATGACTTCAAGAAAGCCATAAGTGGCTCTGGAAGTACTCTTTCATAAATCCAGACATGCTGTGATATCAATCTGGACTAGCTGCTCAAGAGCTGAACAGAGAATAATGATGATGGTGACACTGCTACGTTCGTTCGTTCAAGCTTAGGCATTTTACGTCTGTCAGGGGCGATGGGACAGAACTCCATAGCTCCACAGCGAGACGTAAGTTATGTGCTTCTGGGCTGCGAATCGCGGCAGTCTGTCCAAAAAGAGTTAATCGCGTTGAACTGCCTGTGCCCTACCGAGTAAAGTGCAGCACTGCCAGTTTTAGGAATTTTGAATGCCAGTCTAAATTGAGACAAAAATGTAGAGTAATCAGTGACAAAAGGTTGCAGATCGCGATTTCTCTACTGCGCTCGAGAGCAGAAAGTAGGCCAACGGTGCTCTCTTTTGGGGCCGCGCGATTTCAGCCATCGGACTTAGGCTGCAAATGAAGCATGCCTTTGCAAGTTTCCATACAGAAACAAGCGGCTAGTGGCCCAGGAAGAAGACTTGTCCCAAAATAGAAATGAAGGCAATGATCAGGAATCGATACAATTCACAGCTCCAAGTCCTATTCCCAACCAGCAGGCAGGATGAGTGTGCAATGATCCAGATGTTGGTACAAGCCCTCAACATCTCCTACCGGCTTGGTAATGCAGAAGTGCTGCTTGTAGAACCACCAAGTTCCTGGGACGAACTCATCGGTCCCCGCATCCGATGACTTCGACCCGTACAAAATGCCGTTCTCTAAATGTCACTATTGCCTAACGTGTACATGTACGTGTAACACACTATACCATGCCTAGGCGCCCTCATTAACTTAGATACGAGCATGTAACAACAACTTTAGTCTGCCCGAGCAATCAAATTTATTTCCGCGCAGAGTATTTGTTACTATTATTTCGAGTAGTGGTTTTCAGTTACTGAATATCAGTATGTTACATGTAACTGCAATGAAGTTAAGATTACAGGGATTACATTGTTTTTCTTATTATTTTTGTTATAAAACGTAGGTCGTGTTACGCGTTTGAACGACGCTAACAAGGAACAATATATATGTATATTGGATCCGTGCCACCCATTAGAAAGATTAGTTATTCCCAGCGGTCACATGACATCTATGCAACGCCGTTCCAACGTCAATGCAACGTCATGCCAGTAAAACTGATTAAACTGACACAGAAACTGTAGTGACTTTCAGCCTCAGCAATTGATCCCCCAAGACTGTTAAAACACCCTTTTCTCTTTGGAGAAGAGGCAGCTGATTACTTTCCTTTCCGTTGCAATCTCATTGT